>JPKZ01002567.1:528258-540737 GCA_000803305.1 Toxocara canis | reverse complement strand
GGGAAGGGGGCGGAGGTGGAGCGGAAGGAGTTTCTGACTCCTCGAGTCGCCTTCTTCCATGCTGTAAATGGCAATCTTTTATGCTTATTTCCTTCAGCAAACCCAGTGCGAGACGCCTGGGACCGTCAACAGAAAAAAACTTCGTCAATTACCATGGAGCGTTTCAAGGAATTTTCTCAATCTGCCCACTTAAAAACTACTTTTAGTGCGCNTCCAGCACAATTTGTTTCATCCATTGCTCTCGTCGTCCACCACGACGGCACGAGATTAGCTGAATGCTATCAGCTGCTTTCGTCGTTTCAAAAATAGAGATGTTCCGCATTTGCTATGCTTGCTCGTAGATGAACTGTGCTGCTCCGCCCTGCTGAGCCTTGCTCCGTCACTAACTCAGATTAAGCGGCTAGTCATCGTCCAACGAGAAACTAGAATAAGCACATTAGTGGGGTTTGGGAATGGAGATGACGAAGGGATTCATGCTATTCGACAACCGTCCTCTTGGAAATGTCGACAGCGAGAACGAGAAATGGAATCCATCGCTTTCTATAGCAGTTAGACGTATTAGCATAAAAGAAACGAGAAGAATAACATTTCTGGAGATGATCCTTAAAAGCACAAAATAATGACATAGGGCGACTCGCAAAAAATTTTTTCGGTGTCATGCCCTAAGTGAAAAAAATGCCGTTCCTATTTGGACGTTCCGCTGGTGGGCGTTGAAAGCAAAAGCCTACAGCAGCCCTCATTACACTGAAATAAAATTTTTCGAGTTCCCCTCCATTTATCTAAGCCCTTCAAATCGGTGCCACGCGCTCTCATCTTTTAAACCGTTAGGTGATGTTAATAGTTCCGGTTCTCCTTCGATAACGTTGGATACTCTTTTACTTTCCTCATGGAACAACGGCTAAAACGCATTCCAAAATTTATCACTCAAAATGTCGCGCTTAAAAAATCCGTTTCAATTTCCATCTAAAAATGAATGGCAGTTTTTATGAAGCTGATATTCTTCAGAAAAAAATCCCCAAAAAATTACCGTTAAATGAAATTTAGGTGTAACTGTGGAACGGTGACCAGTGATTTCGAAGTTTTCCGAGTTCGCTGTAAAATTCAGTCAGTAAAAGTACAGTTTTTGTCGTAATGATTACTCGCTCACATCATTTCACTTAATCATCAGAAAACTTAGAGTCGATCGAGCGAAACGAATTCATAGTCGAAAAATTCTTCAGTTCCTTCTCCACTGATAAAGCAAAGTTTTAAAAAGTCAAAAACAACATCCACAATCCCGCCGGCAATAGCTCAGTGGTAGAGCTCCCGCCTCGCATGTGGGAAGTCCTGAGGTCGATTCCCGGCTGCTTACCCGACGGATCGCCAGCAGGCTGACCACCAGGCGTTCCGAAACTGGTCAAAACAATCATGTGTGGGCATGGTTGTCAGCTGCATCGATACGGGCATCGAGGAAATTACAGCTGCCTTTGCATATCTATCATCATTAAATACGCTAATTAAAAATATATGCTTTTAACGATATTGTTGCAGTTGAGAACGGTGCTACCCGAAATGAATAGTGGAAGGCGATTGTCTAAATTCGAAACGTTACAAATGGCGCAACAATATATCGACTGTCTTGCCGAGATTCTCAATAAGCCGATAAACAAATAGATATGCAAATTTAATATTGTCACTTGTAAATAAACATATTGACTCTAAACTTGTCATATTGATCGCTCAGTTCAATTACGATTTGAAAATTCAACGAACAAACGCATTAAATCGATACACTACAAATACGTATATAAAACGTTGGATGATCGGCCAACGACATTAATTTAGAGCTTTTTTTAAACATTTGTGATTCACTAAACTGGAATTTTCACTTTTATTCCTTTATTTAATTAAAAAATCGCTTAATTAAATTCAATGTAACTATTCATATACAAATTGTATCGATATATCCATATCTGATAGAATTTCGAAGATCCATAAAATCCATAAAATTCCGAAGATCCATAAAATTCATAAAATTCCTAAGACCCATGATCCGCTTTTATAACAGCTCATACTTTGACAATCGCCAAAGCGAACTCGCAACATCGGTTCACAGAACAATAAATAAATTGTTCCTTTTAATGGACGCAAATTTTACCACGTTATCATTGTTTTACTTAACGTTTATATATTTACGAACACAAGAGTGATACTGTTAAACGGTGTTTATTGCACGTTCGTTTAACTAAGCGAATAAGTTACTGTTTCAAATTGTATTAAAAATGACATATTCGACCTGATCGGGATAATCGACTAATAGTTGGAAAGTGTTAAATTTTATCGATACACAAATTTTAATTTCAAACTGCTACTTATGATATCCACAAAAGGTGCACTACCTATTTTAGTTATTAAGGTAATCTATATTCATTTGGGCTTTCCCCACATCGCCTACGTTATCAATTAGAGTCAACTTTTTAAAATTACTCAATATTTTTTTTCCCTTCATCATATCGGCTACATACCTTACAGATATGTACCGTTGGCAGAAATCAACCAACAAGCGAGTCTAAAATCTTGTCCATATTTTCGCTTCGCTGAGAGTTTGAAGTGCGTTTTGAAGTTACTTAAAAGCACCATACCCATAAATATTGTTGCTCTTTCTTTTTCATAATAAAATCTCATCACGGAATTGTCTTTTTTGTTTGCAATAATTTTTGTCGCAAAATTATAGTTACAACGATAATTTGCGACAAAAATTACTGCAAACAAAAAAATCCGTGATAAGATTTTATTACGAAAAAGAAAGAGCAATAATATTCTCTTTTTTTTGCTTAAAAATTGACGGTAAAACAAATCACCATTTGAGTACGTTAAACGAAAGGTAATCAACGAAGTTAGCAATGGTGAATCATATAAGTATAGTAACGAATAAAAGAAATAAAAGCTTTTCATGTTTGAGCTTATTGCTGCACCAATGGTCAATTAGGATGACAACGAAAGGTAACGTTCATTGTGTCATCTATTGAAACGGATATATACTGGCTGATTTTATAAGGTGAACGCACCAGACGAGTTCATTTCACGTCACGGTACCCTATGTGCAATACGCGCCCATTGCGTCGTTCATAACTGTTGTGCGATTGATTGTTAAATAAAAGTTTAAATAAAAGTATGCGTTATTAACTGCTACAAAGCCTACAAGGTAAAAAAAAACAAACAAAGAAACTCGTCAGCGAATAAACAATAAAGATGTAAAACATTTTTATATAGAATAAAGAATAAAGAAAAAAAAGAATAAAACATTTTTATAGCGATCAGGCGTCATATTTCTCTCACCAAAAACAATGAGCACAATTCAGCGCCTAATATGCGAATTTTAAATTCGTTCACGACGCTCGATCTACAATATGTGCGCGCCTTCATTCCGTTTTATGGGCCATTGTACTGCAAAAAAAAAACAAACGACTGCCAGCAGCCGTTACGGAAAGAGTTGAACGGGTTGACATCGTTAATTAAAATTCAATAAATCAAATGTGTTCTCCATTGCAAACGAAAACGATTTAATGCTCTATTATTTAGCCAAAAATGAGTCTCAATGTTGATCGTTGAATTCGATAACGTAACTTGGAAATTTTATTTTCATTCACAATTTTGTGTGCATCGTTGGAGGGCAAATGCGAAAAAAAAAAGAGAAAAAGAAAGAAAAAACTAGGGCATCGCAATATTTCGGATACGACGGCACGCGTCGCCGGTCTCTTTGAAGTTCGATGAAACAAACAATTATTGGTTGAGGAACTCGTCGTTGTTTTTCATTCACTTCTAAACTAAACGCTCATTCAATCGCCTATGGAATTCTACGAATCGTTCAAAGGCGAATCATTGAAAGCTTATTGCATTCACTTTTGTCAACGTTTTCTCAGCCCTTGCCCTCCCCCCTCCCCCCCCAAAAAAAAAAGAAAAAAAACTTCAAATGGAATAACTTTGATTCAACAAGAAACCTGATGAATAACAACGATAGGAATCATTAATTCGTTCGTAACGTAGGAACGTACTTCGATTCACGAAAGCAGCTGACTGCCAGAGGAATAAAATACCGTTACGAGTCGTCGGTGTGGTTTTTTTTTTTTAAGCGAGGCCTAAATACAAAGAGGCTTTGTGTTGCTCTTGAAATGCAAGCAAGAGACAATATGTCATGGGCAAACTTAGGTAAGCAGACTTTAAAAAAATCAACAAACAATTCTAATACGTCATCGCTAAAAGTGTGTCGGCCAGAATCGCGTCTATATAACAGCTAACAGAATTTTTCATATTTCATACAAAAATCCATTCATCCATAAATTCGAGACGTACAAAAAGAGTCGAATATTGTAAGCACATTTCATTTCTTATCAACTATAAGCGATGCTTTGGTATGTAAGACGTGGTCAAATGAATTGTTTTTGGTGATCGTACATAAGCCGACAACTGTGACTTACATATAAATTTGTACAGCATGAATGGAAAAAAATATCTAGTGAGAGGTGCACAGGCGAATGTGACACTCAGTCTATGGATAAGAGCTGTGTTTCTGTCTATGCAGTAGTTCCAAATTGGAAGCCAAAGAAACCAACGTTATGGAATTTGGTAATTACAGTTTACACCTTAGCTTGGACCCTCCCCCCTTCCCAAGCCCATTTTCAGACCCGTCCGTCCACTTCAAAGGAGGCTATAAGCAGTCGCGAAAGCAGGAAGCATTCAGGACAGCTGGGGGGGGGGGGGGCGGAGGGAAAGATGGGTCATGGCAAATAGTTAGTAATAGTAGAATGTTTAACAGTAAAATTTCGGAACGACAGGAAGACAAAAAATGGCGCTGATATTATTTCTTAGTGTTTTCTGGCCGCTTTTGGTTCCTTTCAGCATTTTGCAGTATTCGCAAAAAATTTTCGGGAGCACGGCAGACGTCGCGAACACTCCCCTACGTTCCCCCTTTCTGCTATCCTATGCCTACCAACTGAATACGCAAAAAAAAATTGTTTACAATTTGCAACCCATTTTGCGATCGCAGGAAAACAAATCGTCAACACAGAAATGCAGTTCACGAGACCGAATGTTCCGGTAAGCAGGATCGCCACTCGTTCTATTTATTATAGGCCCTACCTATGTCTATCCATAACTAATTCGAAATTATCAAACTTCACAGTCATTTCTACAGGTTTCATAGTGTTCAGATTCTTGGAAGACATATTGCATGTGTTATATCCAGAGTGCGCCCAACAACGAACATTTGTAAACTTACTGCATGCAGTTATCTACTAGGTTTGGATGTTTGGGCCTATCCAACGATTACCTGAAAGCTTGTCTATATCCTCATCAACAGCTCGATGATCTCCTATTTTCATTTAGACGTATATCATTAGATCGCCCTTTAAAAAAAAAAACAATTTTTTCTTCGCACTTGCAACTAGGTCAGTCGAGAGATATAAAAATCTAGAGATATAAAGGAATGATGGCCAATTGAATTACCTCATATTTGTTTAATTCATAGAAACCAATCGAGTATTTCTTTCATTTTGAATATTATGCAGCAAATTTGCATATTCAGAAATTGAGAGTATTTCCACTAGTTGAAGAGCGATCGAATTGATGGAAGTCGCATAGTTTTGGCTTCGCTATTTAAATAAAGAAATGACTATGTGAAGGGGGTAGGCAGATGTGTTCGTAATTAAGCGATTAACGTGAATATGTTGCAATACTGGGAAGGAAATAATTGCATAACGACAACTGACCTTTGTTTGACGCTTCATCGTTTGAAGTGACCGATCGCCGAACTGAACTGTGAATGGCCCGCAAATCGACCTTTACAATTCGTATTTGTGCCCATCGATCAAATATGATGACTTCTTTCCTCAAGACATCATCATCAGTATAATTCTTCGAGATTGTCAACAGTTTTGTCGGCTCTCACATCTCCTCGGCTAGTTGCCGGTGATCCAGCTCGAAAGCTCGAACAAATACACACTGTCCAATGGTGTGCATACCATAGCGCACACCCTTCTCACTTCTTCGCTGCTAACTATTCCTCCAAAGTTGCACCAAACCTTATTGTTGTTAATATCCCATTATCGATTCTTACATCTGTCATGTGAACAGAAAAATTACGAACGCTTAAAATAATAATCGTAGTTGAAGGGGGAACATGCATCTCCTAAAATTTTTGATGCAACCTTCCCCCTCCCTCCATCCCCCTTTTCCCCTTTCCTTCTTCCAGTTCGCAAACACCAATTTCATGACTTACCTAACAAATATTTCCAGTGATCAGTTTTCCCATGCTTGCGTCCATATGTAAATCGGTAAATGAACCGCTACACAAAGCAAGCGAATTACGCTCGCAACGTAACTAATTAATCCCATATAACCGTAACTAATTAATTCTAACAACTAATTCTATATTACCTGTAAACTAAAATTTACGTTGAAAACCATCACTCCCTACTTTTTGCCCTCTCTTATTTTCTTCTCCTTCCTCTCCATCTAATCCTCTTTCAGGTTCTGTTGAGTTCGCCTTATCGAACAGCGTACGTATGTACGACTGCTGTTAATGGTCGCTTAATTCGCCCGCTTTCATTTTTTGATGAAGCTGAGCTTCTGGGGACCACGTCAAATTTGCGAACGCGTATGGGAGAGCGGTAGTTACTTATTGTTGTTTAGTTGGGAGCTTTTTGCAGTTGGCTTGTGAAGTGCTGTCTAAAAGGAACGCAGTGATGCAAATTGGAGCTTTTTTTTTTGCTGAAAAGAAATTTGCTAACAGCTTTCCATTTCTTTTGCGGAGCAATTTAGTACGCCCCATTTGTGCAGTCGTTGCATGTCCGTGCTCATGCACCCGTTGATACGTTGTTTATTTCGCCTCAGTTACGTGTAGTAGTTTTCTCTGATATTTGCCCCCTACAAACAAGGCGTTTAGAGTCGAAAGTGAGGTTTAATGTTTGAGCTTCTCTCTTTAATCGTAATCGTAATTTGAGCTTCAACATTACATGTTGCCTTGTATTTGACGCTGAAAAGTAGCGTAGATATTCCGCCGTAACTTCGAATTATCTATTGATTTGAGTGCTGTACTCCACCGTAGTGTACAGAATAGAGTGTAGAATGTACAAGTGTTTATTTCTTTTATGACTATCGCTGTTTCGTAGTAGCAAGAGTGTATCTTCGTTTAAGGGTGATCGAGCATGCCGCGGATAGAGTTCGAGCCAAAGCTCGATTTCAAGGACGTATTGTTACGACCGAAGCGGTCCACTCTAAAGAGTCGTGCTGACGTTGACCTAACAAGAGAGTTAGTTTTGTGTTAATTACCGCATTGACCGTCCTGTGACCGCTGTTGCGCAATATCGTCTTCAGTAAATGCGGCCGCATTCCTTTTTTATGGAACGCATGTTGCTAGGCTACCGATTTTACGTTCTTTCGATAAACTGCAACCCCGTTTCGGTTCGCAACTCTTGATATGGCCATTATGCGATATGGCAAGCTCACATTTTTAAAGCGATTAATAGACCGTGCCTAAAACGCTTGAAGTTATGGCATCGCATGCCCGCACTTTCAACTTCGGAGTCAACTTCCGAATCATTCAAGTTAGCGTTGTGAAATTTAGCGGATATAATCGAATAACTCGCCTACCGATTTTCACGCCGATCCACCGGTCTTCAGAGGCAGTTCAGACGCTACAAAGTTTGTAAATTTTATATATGTGGGGAACACTTTATAATCGTTCGCGTCATATGGCCCATATAAAAATTAAGTTTGTAAATTTTACATATGCCACTTTATAATTGTTCGCGTCATAAGGTTCATATACAAATTAAGCGAAACGAGCATTTAATTCGAATGCGATTGTGTTCGATTGATATGCTTTTTGCATTATCACTAAATAACGCTTTGTTGCTTGTTATCAGTCTATAAAAATTGGTTGCTTCAGTGAGCCAAATTGCCAAAGTGCACATATCGTGCCAACCGTCTCGCATGCGTGCTCATGCGTTTGAAAAAGCGTGTGAAAGGTAATATATATGATGTGGGACTGTACCATTTAAATGCTAATGTGCGAGTGACTCACCCTGCAGTTTTGAGGAAATTTCGTACGACAGTGAATATTTACATTCTTCTTGGACTCCACCCTCGGATGGTATTGATAGTGTAACTGTATTAACAAATCATATCTGAAGGTATGTGTTCCGCAATTCAAAGAAGAAGTATGTCGGGGTGCCTGTGGTGGCATCGAACATGGATACCGTGGGTACCTTCGAAATGGCCGAAGTGCTCGCCAAATCCTCTCTCTTCACCACCATTCACAAACACTATTCTGTGGACGAATGGGCCGAGTTCGTGCGAAGGATCGATGCAAATTCGCAAGTAAGGGGTCATTGCCTTCCTTCTCAAAACTTTGATCGTATCGCATCAAAGTTTTTCAGCTTTTCCTCTTCCTCCCCTATCCCCCTCCTCCTCTCCCCTTCGCCATTGCCTTTCGTTTAGGAGTGCTCGAAAATATTTAATCCGTTAATTAAACTATTAAAAGAAGCATGTCTATCGGCGTGAGTTGAAGTTGTCTAAACTTTTGTAATTTCGTATAGCAAATTTTGTGGGTTTCTAAAGGAATCTGACTGGCCATAATTTTTTCGCCTCGACGGCGGGAGGTGGATAGCTTGGCGATGTTTTTGATTTGAAGCTACCTATGCAACAGAACATGTTGAAAGGAGCAATCCGAAATTTTTATATCGTTTTATCTAATGCCAATTTGTGTCCTAGTTCGGGAGTCTCTTTCTGCTTGCAGCTTCTGCGCATAGATGATAATGAAGAAATGTGGAATTCGATGAGGTCGTTAGTACTTCTCAACTTCTGTTGAGAAGTGTGCAAGCGACCAACTTGATACATTTTTATCTGAGTGTCATTTCCGTTGATCAGCTCACCAGTCCTGTCCCCTCCCCACTGGGGATAACGAGGGAGGGTAGTTACAGTTCACAGCCAAATTTTGAGTTGAACTGGCAACCACGTTGAAAAAGGTGGAAGAAACCGTTGAAAGGCGATAAAAAGGCTGAGGAAAAAAGTGAAAATAAAGCGAGATCGATATCCACTAATTTAGCCTGTTGCGATTTTGTTGAACTGAAGTGGTTCTCCACTTAGGTAATGTCACAAATTGGCATCTCATCTGGGATATCGGAATCGGACTTTCACAAACTGCGTACAATTTGCGAAATGATTCCCGAGTTGGAATATATATGTTTGGATGTGGCAAACGGCTACTCGGAAGTGTTCGTCGATTTTATACGACGCGTAAGGGAACAATTTCCGATGCATACGATCTTCGCTGGTAATGTGGTTACCGGCGAAATGGTCGAAGAGCTCATTCTATCAGGCGCTGATGTTGTCAAGGTTCGTGATTTCAGGTGAATATTATGGCAGTGTTCTAGCTACAGAGCAGCTTGCGCATAGCCGAAAAACAAATCGTCCTGCTAGTTTCATTCTTCGTACCGTATGGGTTATTGAATCGAATGAAACACACCTTGTCTATTCTTTTGCTTTTCTCGACCCCCTTGTAAATGATCTCCAGAGCTGAATGATAACGAATTCTTATCAATATTTTATTTAGTACTGGGACTTATAATTCGTTTATATGGCATTCATCAGAAAATTTTCTTATTCGTTATTGTCGAAGTCGTATGCTATCATTTTGCGGGCAGTTGAGAAAATTATGCGGTTTTCAGGTGGTTCTTATTGTTTCACTTTTTTCTTCTTATAGACTCATTCATTTTCCCTTGAGACATCCAGATGTAATGCAGATATCGTAGAGCGTTGTTGTTTGGTTGGAATCGTTTTCGTTTAGCGAGTGGGCAGCATCCACATTTATGAAAATTCAAAAGAATAAAGCATGTTAATCGCTCCCGAGGGTTCCGTCAGAAAATTTTTTACTAATTGTTAAATTGTTGAACGCAAAGTAGAAGTAACTAAGGTTAAGAAGGCTCGCATGAGCCTGCGTTGTTGGAGATGGCAGATATGGGTAAAACGTTATTCGTACGAGTCATGGAAAGTTGTCAAGTGACAAAATACTGGCCGATCCTTGATTATTTGATATTTTATCGATTCGTCAGGGAAATGATGTATTCCAAATTAAAACTTTCATTCCTGATTTTAACGTTTCAAAAAACAGCACAACTCTACACAACGTGCTCGTATTCCATTCAAAGGCTGTAGCATACTGGTTTTTTTTTTTGCCGCGATACTATCATTTTAATTCAAACGTATGTTTGTCATCAGAGATGACATCAGTTGGAATAGGGAAGGCAAAGATGCATTTCGCACATCTTTAATGCCGTTTTTCTAAGTTATTGAAAAGTTACGGTTCTTTTGCATGTTTGAAATTAGCTGGGATCACTTGTTTATAGGTTGGCATCGGTCCGGGGTCGGTATGTACGACGCGTAAGAAGGCTGGTGTGGGATATCCACAGCTGAGTGCCGTACTCGAGTGTGCTGATGCATCGCATGGTCTGAACGGACATGTGATGAGTGACGGTGGATGCACGAATCCTGGTGACGTAGCTAAAGCATTTGGTGCTGGCGCGGATTTCGTCATGATTGGAGGTACCTTCTCCTCCCCTCTAAATTAAGCGAACGGTTTATGTGACTAACCACTAGATTCTATAACTGCAGTTTGGAAGAAAGCGATGTTTGGGAGGGGAGTGATTTTGAATTTATCAGCTGAATTTATAATAGCTGGTGCAGTTCGTTGTCGGTTGTTTTTTTGAAGATCACTGAAATGAGGAGGAAGTTAGAACTTTTCATCTGAAGTGGTTGGGAAGAATATGTTCATGACGTAGATCACATAAGCATGTACTCGAAACTGATGAGGTTATGAAAGAAACCTCGAGAGATCATCGTTTACCTGCATTTAGTTTTTTCTCAGTCCTCTGATTTCTCTTTTTGTGATTCCTATTATATTTGAAGATTATTAAACTGCTGGTTTTTGTGCGCCTTTTCTTAATTTAGCTTGCATACTGTTTTGTAAAAAACGGGCACATGTGATGCCTTTTAGTGAACTTAGATAGAATGCAGTCGTCCGCATCTGGTTGCATTAAACAAAATTCTGCGTATGTCGGTCAGATATGTTGACTCTGAGTGTGTTCACCTTCAAATGAATGTGGTTGACTCTGTATGTACATATTATCGATGTGAGATTTACGGAGAAACTATATGGGAGGGATGTTGGAAGAATGGAGGGCAATTGTTTTCGTCATTTAATTGCGCTACGCATTGAATGTTTTATATGTTACATGGTCATCTGCTTCAGGATTACTCGCTGGTCATGATCAGTGTGGTGGTGAGGTGATCGAGAAAGGTGGCAAAAAATACAAGTTGTTTTATGGGATGTCCTCAGATACGGCTATGAAAAAGTACCATGGCAGCGTTGCCGAATATCGTGCTTCCGAAGGAAAAACCATTTATATGCCCTACAGGTGGGTGCGATTGTTTTCAATTGTGTTTAGGAAAAGCATTGTATGATTCTGACCTTACGCTCATGGGTCGCTTTTTTTAGTATTAAAATCAGCGAAACCAGCTTTTCTTTCTGTTCTAGGTGATGTAAAGGAGGGACCACCATAACTTCATGCAGTTACGTGAACCCTTTCTATTTTTGTTATGGTAGTTGTAGGGAATGGCGTCGATGTGCTTACAAGGCCGAAGATGAACAACAATTAAACAGTAACATATGCGTAAATTTTTATTGAAACAATGGAATAAAAGAAAAGCGAGAGATCAGAAAATGCAATTGATTGCGTTACAGAGGTGACGTATCGGATACGGTGCACGACTTGTTGGGAGGGTTACGTTCGGCATGCACCTACACCGGGGCCACTAAACTCAAGGAACTATCTAAAAGAGCTACTTTCATCCGTGTTACTCAACAGACCAACGACCAGTATTCCGCCTATGAGGTGCCCGTCATCAACTAACCAAGAGCTGCGACGGTATTCTCGGTTTAAAGCTAAAGGGGCAATTCCACATTGTTTTGTCTTTGTTGTTGCTTGTTTTGTCTGTTCCGTTTTACACTTTTAAATTACACAAGTATATGTGTCGCTGAGCGGATCGTTGTTGTAGATTTTGTCTTTAGCGGTTTTAAAGTGACTTAAACGTAGTAATCAATGGTACATCGCTGTCAAGTTCCGGTATGAGTATGAAAGTATGAGAACTCTAGCACGCAGAGCTGGTGAAATTTTTTAAGTGATCGCCAACAAGTTACAGTCACAAAATTTGAATCTGGGAAGTTACTTGTTTCCATAAATATGGTTTATGCGTAGTGACCTTTCGTAAGTCTAAGGTCACTGTGGTTTTCATACTTTCCCTGTTGATGTACCTGTTCTCTACGATATGATCTTATTGGCGCTAGTAGTACTGAAGGCCGGAAGGTTATGTTCTGTGTGAGTAGTTATCACTGTTTGAAATTTAATTATGCTCTTACGAAAGACCTCTCCCTCGTTCAACTC
>JPKZ01002567.1:502546-526876 GCA_000803305.1 Toxocara canis | reverse complement strand
GCCTCGCCCCCTTCCGCTTCATCTCATAAGGAACATTGCAGGTGCTAGAGCTGAGCTGAAAGTTATCGCAATTATGGTGCCTTGTTGGAATTGCGTGCTTTCTCTTATGCTTATTTCATTGTTCCGCTAAAGTGTACAGAGGTTACTTCCGCTTCATCTCATAAGGAACATTGCAGGTGCTAGGTAGGAGCTGAAAGTTATCGCAATTATGGTGCCTTGTTGGAATTGCGTGCTTTCTCTTATGCTTATTTCATTGTTCCGCTAAAGTGGTTTGTACAGAGGTTGGCATATATGCTAAGAATATGCTAAAGCCGCCCGAGAACCCTGCCTGTGTTTAGCTTCTTCCTTTAAAAAACAATTTTGAATCAGTTTGAGGCCGTACTGCGAATTGCGACCATGAATCTGCTCACGTTGGTTTACCGTGAATAGGCAAGCAGAGTGGTACGTTACGGGTCCATTGGCCGGATGGTAAACATTCGAGAACGTTCTCTGAGTCGAGTCGATATTGAGGTGATGTGCAGTAATAGACCACCTTCTCGCCGACCAGATAATAAGGTCGGGCTGGTGATGTGCTCTCTCCATGGGCTGGCTTGCCGGGAAAACGACAGAATGGCACACCTTGAATACTGACAACAAGGTAGTCAAGAGTGATTGTTTTCATATACAGATTTACTTTAGAAATCGTCCTCAACCTTTGCCAACATTAAGGCAGCATTTCCCGAATTTACCCTCATTCAGAACAACCAACTAGGAGGTCGGCGAACATCAAAATGGTTCTCTGAGTCGAGTCAATATGTAGGTGATATTTAGGTAATTCAGGAGACTGTCTCTTCTATGATGAGGACAAAAATGGGAAGCAGAAACTATGAAAAGGTCAAATTTCTGTTTTGAAAAAAGGGGGAGCGATAACGTCACATGCGCAAGAGAACGGGAAATGGGTCTTCAGCTGTTATTTGGCCCACTGCTGTTCAAATCCTAGTTTTCATCTTTCACGCGCCACGTTCACTTCTTCGTTCCCCCTTCCTTCCCTCTCCACTTCAGTCCTCCCTCCTTCACCGAATTCCCAGCAGTTCGCATTGCATAATCATTGCGTGTGTCATAGCATTTTGATCAAATAGATCTCCTCTTTTTTCTTTTTAAGATGCCGTTTAAAGCTACTTAAATATTGAAATCGCCCTCAGATTGAAACCCCCCTCCTCCTCCCCCCCCCCAACCGATGATAGTATAGCATGACTTCAAATAAATGTCCCATTAAACCTTTGATGAGAACCCGGCTCCTTACGATACGAATACAGTGTGCGTGATACAGCAACGTCACTTTCCATAATCGGTTATCCAGAAAGGATAGTGAGTTTTTTGAGGTTTATAACCGCTTGGCTTCATTCGAAGCCGCACGGTGTGCGGATTTGGACTAGCTTAATCAGAATATGCCATGAAAAAGAAATAACGTACATTGGGTATTGGGAAGTGACCAGTTACCATTCGATTGGCATACTATATAGTCGTTGCCGGTGAGCATATAGCCATGCTTGCATTCGAAAACGACCACCTCCTGCACATTGTAGCTCGCCTTTGAGCCACCCACGATCTCACCGTTACGCGGTATTGGCGGTGATCGACAGTTTACCACTCAAAGCTCAACGCTTAGCAGTTCGCTGGTCAATCGATAAGAGCTGTGCTAATCGTCATAGCGATGAGGAGTTTTTGATTTTATTTTGCTTTCAAAATGTTTTTGTCTTGGTCATTGTTTATAACAAGTTCCAGATTTCCTGTTCGCGCATGCCAGCGCTATTGGATTAAAACATCCGAAGAGCATACGTATTAGAGAAGTTACTATTTTGTGTTTAACTTGAGATTGATTTCTCGTATCATTTAAGCGATGCGAATTTCTCAGTTCATAAGACAATTAATGCAGTTCTTTGGAAACTAAATATGATGGATAGTTACCCATTTTCTTAATAAGCTTAGAAATACCAAGCCGTTTCTACGCATTGTAATCCTCGGCCGACGATGACCATTCGAAATAAATCGGCGGCACTGAACCAACATTACTCTCTTATCCTAGCTGTTCAAAGGGGAGGGGGCAGCGGTTTCGCAAGTCAAAACTCGAACAATCTTAATCAGCCAAAAAAGCAAATTTAGATTCCGTTTAGTGAGCGGCAGTTTTGCCTTCAGTCAGCTTATAGCATGCAAATCCATATCATAAACGTTTTTAAACATGTTCAAGAAACACCAGGAATTTTGTGGGAAGGGAGATTCGTAAAAACTTCCTTGCTGACAAAGTAATTCTAAAAACCGACTTGCTGAAGTATCCTTTCACTATGGATGTGAACAGTAAAAGCGATCAGTTCGTAAACATACGTTTGCATAATGGGATAGCAGCAGACCATTTGGCGGCCGCACCACATTGTATGTATTCGTTACCGACAAGGGTGTACGTGGGCAGACATGAGAATTGCGCCATGCCTCCGTGCTTATACGACGTTACAGTAGCCAACAGTGCGGGATCGATGAGTACGATTGGAGGACACTGCAATGCTGTAGAACTACTCATGCCAAGCCCTCCGTATTATCACATATGCAGTTGATATTGTTATCAAAAGGCCAAAACAATGGAATATCGATGCGATTAAAATCGCAGCTGACAGCTAATTTCCAAGAACGAAGCAATATTTTTGCATCACTTTCCGTTTAAAATCTGTTGCAAGGATGCCCTATGCAAAATGTGTAGCTGTCCGCTTAGGGTAGCTAACACCGTCGATGCCTTTCAAGGAAGAAGAGAAGAAAGAGAAGCGGACGTCCCAAAGCAGTAGATTAGAGCTATGGAAATGGTCGTATCGTAACTGGTCTCTTTCAAGATGCTTTTTGTTACGAAAATGCGAAAACCAACCTAGATAACCACATGATATTAATTCACTTATATGACAAGAAATCAAATGAGTATTTTCCTCATCTGCATGATTTTCGAGTGTGCATACGTGACCTGAGTTACATAATTTAATGGGAACCCAGAATCAACATCGAATACACGTTTGAACTGGTCATCAGATCGCTGTTGCGCGGTCCGTGTCCAGTTCTGCTCAAAAGGAGTTATCTATAAATATAAAGTTGTGCCGACTGGGAACCAATTATTATTACAAAGTCGTAAAACGATCTTACCCATTGAGTAATGTAACCCATATTCAATACTGATTCCTTAATGGATTTCTTCCAATGGATGCATGCATCGGTTTCTCCCATAGAAGCGTTCTTCAGCGAGGAAGAGAAGGTGACACTGCGGGGGTGATTGTTTACAATAGAATTAGGTAATTACCTTGACATTTTGGGGTTTTGTGGGACCATTTCCCGTTCGGTAGACATATCGCTGAGCGTGCACCGTCGACACGATAGCCGTTTGCACACGAAAATTGCACCGTACTACCGATATAATGATAGCGACTTGTGAAAAAAACGCGAAGATTTGAAACATTTTTGAACGGTTCACATGTGTTATCTGCAAATTTAGACTAACAATCTCTCTTTGCACGAAAAAGAAACCCAACAATTTCACTTCATGCAAAAAGTTCGGCCAACAGTTTCTTCTTGTATGAATTATGGCCGACGATTTCTTTCCACAAAAATTTTTGGCAAATTTTTCGTTCAGAAATCGTGCAAATTTCCTTTCGTCGAAAAGTTCCATAACCAAAATTCGATAAGATTTGTGCGATTTCAGGAAGTTAAGTTTTTTAAAATCAAGCTTTAAATTTGAAGTTACACAACCACGGCCAATGAGCACGTTCAACTCTTACCTTTCACCATTATCTTGAGAGTATTACGGCGGCCATTTGGGATCACACAATGAAAAAAACCGCTGTCTTCTGGCTGTGTAGCTGATACAACCAACTAGAAATAACCAACATTTATTTAGATAGTTGGTTTTCTTAACTATAATGAAGGAAAAAACAATCTGTACTCATTTATACCACGACAATCGACAGTGTTGCTGAGTTACGAAATAATAAAGTTATAAGGTCAATAGATTTGATGAATGAATAAAGTGAAATGCTGTATAGAGAACGGTACAGGTTTTTTCCATCTTTGAAGGACCGCAACCCTACCCTTGACCTATCGATTGTATTGAAACCGAGTATAGAGATGATGCTAGAAGACCGATTATACCTATCAAATTTTATAACTAGAGCTTCATTGGTTCCCAAGTTGAAGCTATCGTATAGACGGATGGACGGAGAGCATATGAACACTCCTCAACCATCACGCGTCTATCTTTCCTGATGACAGCACAGGGCGTTGAAACATAATATAAACGATAGTTGCCATTATGTGCTCCTCAACAACAATAATAATACTACAGCACATTTCCTAATCAAGGAAATGGGGCTAACTGCACAAAAGGATGGAACAATACCTCGTAAGCATCGATATCCTGAAGTTGTGGAACGGTAAACTTCGTCCATGTCCGAGGGTAATTACGATATCTTGATGAGGTTTCCCATACTGGTTGACCCTTCTTGCGCGGAAAAAGACAATAAAGATGAAGCGTTGATGAGCTGTTCACTATAAGCTCTCCCAGCGGAGTCACTGCATGAGAGCCTTGCTCCAACTTGAACTTTATTGGTGGAGCGCCATCTGGACGAAAATAACTTTTAGAGTTTGTGTATTTTTTTTATCAAAAGGCAAATAGACGATATACAGGAGAAGATATAAAGTCAAAACTAACTGTGAAAAAAAAACTATAGTCGAAGCAGAGGTTTTCTGTGTTCACAAACGTTGTACGTAAAAGAAATGACAGAAGCTCCATTCAACGATGAAGTGATCATATGAACGGTGGAATTGCAAGCCTTTTTCTCCGATTGCAAACAGCTAACTTTTAAGATTCTTGGCGTGCCTCCTGTCTTAAATTATAACGTGTCATGTTTATGTAAGTAAATCGATATCCTGAATGAATAGTTAAAAGCACTGCCTCTTTTTCAGCTTATGTTTGCTGATAAAGTCTGGTTTTTTGCCGTTCGGGAAAGGTGCGAAGAAATTTTTAAACTTACTTTTCTATGTGTGGTGACGACTGTGGCTCTTTCATGGCGAGATTTTTGCGTTTGTTTAAATGTGTGGAGTTTAATGAGGAAATTTTTTTAAGGTAGGAAGAGCAGGGGGGGGGGAGGGAAGGTTTCATGTGATCATTTGAATTCCTTTTGCTTTTCCCATACATTTCTAAGCGTTCGCCATCAGCGTAGAAATGCCTATTTGTTGTTATTTAGACTTGGTCGGAAACATTTTAAACGGCTGAAAAATCGCTGAAGAATTCGTTTAAACTTTTATCAGGGACAGCTCAGACTTAAACAAAAAAAATAAAAGGGAAAAAAGGAAGAGAAGTTCAAATGTGCACATGTAACTTTACATCTAAACAAGACTCATTATAATAATGCATTACAAGGAATACCTCTGGACAAATATAACGGCACTGAACTGTTAGAAGCGCAACCGATCATGAACGTAGAGAGCTTAATAAAAATTTCTTGCAGTATTCTAGATTTGGTAAAAACATAAGGATTTATGGAGTTGCCTCTAGGACTCGAACATGTACACAAAGCATCATTTAATATGATATTTTGTCTAAAATATGCAAATTAACATTACAGTACAACTTATGGTAATATAACCAGAAGAAAGACTCAGTTGGATGAAGCAGAGCGATTCATGGCAAGCGCGCGACATTTTTCGAGTGCTTGTTCATATTATTTTGCATGAGTAGCGGAGCGTTATCAAACGCAAGAGTCAGTCATCAAAATTTTACTTTTAATTTTTTTCTCAAAAAAGAAAGCCGTTTTACAAGATGTGACGATCAACGAAGTACACCGTTAGAATATATCTGCTGCGTTTACAAGACGCACAGCTTGAAAGCAAAATAAGTGAAAGATGAAAATCAAGAGAAAATTAACGAAAAGGAGTAACAGGTTACCAAATCTGTTAAGGGGATCCAGCGGTAAGCATTTTGGTAATTTAGATGACCAGTGTCCATTTCTGCAAGTGACCACAGCATTGCCACGAAGTTGTTGCATACCAAAATCAACACACGAAAACGCTAGATCGGAACCATCTGGAAATCGAAAAAAAACGGTGCGACTTGAGACGACAAAAAAAACCCTTTAGTTGCCTATAGACTACGAAATGTTAGCATCTCACAGTGTATTACGTTTGCCGTATATAATGATAGTAGCCAATGTTCAAAGATCACAATTGAAAAATAGATGCTAAGTTATAATTAAGTAATTAAGCGGTGGCCTATTCTAATTAGGCATTTAAGTTAGATAATTAATATACGATAAAAAAACACACAAGGTTTAGTTGAACGTTACCTGAGAATTTCTGATTAAATGTAATTTGTTGTTTGAGCCTCGCAGAGAAAGCATGCACATGTGCACGCTCGTCCACTCGATATTCACAGTAATCCGCGCCTGAAAAGACGCTTGCTTAACGCTTATACTGTTTAATTATGCTAATTACACTGTTTAATTATGTTTAATTAGAGGCTAAAGCAAAGTCGAGAAAGACACGTAACCACTTGCTTATTGAATGTGCCTTACATGCGATGCAATCACAAATTAACGCTAACGTGAGATAAGCGCCATGTTCAAAGATATAAGGCGCACGTCACTGACAAATGGCAACTGGACCACCAAAGGACTACTGACTCTACGGTTAGTTCTCTGGAGGCGCATCCCGTCTCCGGCCCTATCCGCCCTCTTGGTGCTGGGTTTTTTTCGTGCTCATTTCTTCTCTTTTTCATCCGCTGATCTTAATAACCCTTACCAGGAAGTTATGTCGCTAGTGTAGGACGTCGACAACGAAGTCGAATCGTTGTTCATTTTCAGTTGACAGTCGAGCGATGAACGCCGAAAATTCGGTGAAAACCCCAAGGCGAAACCGAACATGGTGCTGAGTGCGAAAAAGTATAACTTCGTTGTGTACGGTTTTTTTCATGGACGTTTATTCGCTAACTGCATTTTTGACACAAGAATAACTAACTAATCAGATAAAATAATAAGTAGATCGTAAATTTGTATAAAAAAAAGAAAAAGCAATCCATACCAGATCGACAGTGCAATTCTCCGTTGGCATGCCATTTCGATCTTCGACAACGCAGATCAACTGTTCGATCCTCTTCGGCTGCATTTGCGACCGCGCATCCGACCTACACAACTATTTTCGTTTTGAATACTCTCAGATCGATTAACTCCTTTTATTAATAGGCAGTTGATAAAATGAATGAAACGATTGTTGAAAAGTAATATTTCCTCAACAAAGGTATTCAAAGATGCGAGACGAAAAGGCATTCAGACAGTTCCCTTTTAGGAGCCATCCGAGACACTTGTCATTGTTGCGTTTACGGCATCTGACCAGCCCCTCAAAGAGTGCGCTCACGTAAAACATGACATAGGAAACGTTCAGTTTCGGACAGAGTGGACAAATTTGAGTTAGGGCGACCTGATATGTGAAGTGCTTCCTAAAGCATAGGAATTACTCATTCACTACTCTGCTAGAACAACGGAAACCATAGAGGAACCATCGCGTGAAATACGTAAAGGCAGATTTGCTCAAAAACAAATACTGCTGGCTATGCTGCGGTGCAAAAGATACTAGAACTGTATGTGCCTAGAATTGTTAGTTCATTGCGTTCCCAATCTTGTTGAATTCTTCATAGCCTTCTATCACCTCCAAGTAAGGCAAGATGTGTATGCTAGAAGCTTTATACGTTTTGACGATGACTTGCTTTAGACGAGAGTGATTTCATGAATTCAGTTCCATATTCTATGCCCACCAATCAAGCAATAAAAGCAAGAGTGTACGGACCCGGACTTAATCTCCCTTTCCTCTTCCCTTCAATCTTGCAAACGATAACTTATCACTAAAATTCCTTCGCACTTGCCGCATGGCGTAGTTTATTTGCCGAAAAGGAAAAGATTCATTCTGGTACACATTACACTTTGCAAGGAGTGTAATGAGCAACCAACCTACTAAGCCCAACAATGAGGCAATCTTTTGCTAGTTAACGCAGTCATTGGGAATGTGTATGTTTTTGAAGAGAAATTTTCAAAATTTTGATTTTTTAAACACCACATTTTTCGGGTCGGCAAACCTCAGAAGATATCGTCATGAAGTTCAGCAGTGATTTATGCACTTCCGCTAAGCGGGCATTTCGCGTCATCGAAGCGTTATGAAGCCGATAATTAACGAAGTAAATTTCAGGCACAAGAGTTCTGAATCTTCAGAACATCAATTTTGGCCTCTTTTGCTCTGGAAGGTGCCCACTAATGAAGCTTGACGACAACCTGAGCAAGCCATACTCATTAACAAATGAGTGTCCTATTAGAAAATTTAGATTGCGCAATGCCGTCGTTGCGAAGCATTACAAACCACTAATGAGCGTTTCTTCCGCATTTAAACCATACCATGCCTAACGTTTCATGCAGAGGTTGAGAAAAGTTGATTTTCTTGTGAAATGCCTATTTCTACAGCCTAAAAAATTACTGGCAGCCGAAATAATTCGAGAGGGATCGTTTCACGTGAAACTTGCTATGTTTCGGGTAGCATAGTGATAAAGAAATAATTTCAGTACACTCATTGAAGTGTAAAAGCGTTTAAATTACGAGGAAGTTGCAGTAACGAGTGTGGCGACCTTTGAAAGAAGGGATAGCCGTTAATTTGAGAAAATGGATCCGAAGATGAACGGCGGCAAAATAGCCATCACTGGATAGCATGGTAGAGGCAAACACGTTTCATAACTAATAAACACAATTTCTGGACACTTCACTTGCCCTCAACCAACATCATCTTTAAATGTACGGCCCCTGACCATGAACTTATACAACGTTAGACGATGGCGAAGTAGATAAATAAGTATGTGAATCAGATACATCGTCTACAGCACTCTAAGTTCCCTTTCAACAAAATTCCAGAAATTTTTAAACAATTTTAGGTTTCTTCCTAGAAAAATCCAGAAGCGTCTAGAACATCCAAAAAGGCTATTTTTCTAGAAAATACGAGAAAAGCCCGAAATAGTCAGCGTCGTTTCTAGTTTCAGATACATGAGTTGATAACGCTTCTCCGTTTTCTCCGGTTTCGACGCCTGGGATCGCAGTTTTCATTAAATAACTAACCTTGAGAACCGTGCCGTGAGGGAAGCGAGGGTTTTTGAGTGCAGCGAAGTTGTCAACGTTGAGGACCACATGCGATGAATCGATATTCGGTGCAATGCAGATTCTACGATCCGCAGGCAGAAGTGGTTGCTTTTGAGTCACCACTAAAACGCCCAATTTTAAGCCCAACTTGACTTTGTGAATACATATATATACAGGAAGTTAAGTCCAATATATATACATATTTCAAGTTCGATATATATGTATATATATAACTTTTTTTCAACTGTGCGACACCGGAACTCTCGATGGCGGAATATTTTGGTACATTATACACCTCCGACACCATCAGTTGTTGCTGCAGCGGTTTTTAAATCACAATTTTTGTCTTTGACGATCTAAATGCCGACACGTTATTTTCGCGATATTGGCGCCCCTTGAACAGTAGCCCATTCGTCTTCGTTGCGCTTGGCTTTATTTGCTAGCTTACCTTTCCAAAGAACAGCAGCAGAACAGTTCAACAACAGCATTATTATTAAATCAAATATATACACCCTTCACTGCGCAACCTTTTAGAGAAAGTCACTCATGTTTGCTACGGTATATAACCGAAACTACGCTGTTTCGGTTATAACCGAAACAGTTATAACCGAAACAGTTATAACCGAAACTACATTTCGAGAAAACCGACAAGTTGCACGCAATTTTACACGCAATTAGCTCAGCTGCTATAGCACCGCTTCCATTATTTAATTAGTCTTTCCTTTCGTGCTGTACGATATTCTGATTTTAAAACAAAAAAAATTACTTCTTTTCGGCATTCGTTATGCATAAATATTGCATAGTGTTTTCTCATCGGATTCGTTGTGCCTCCAATGTGAATAATATTGCGTATTTGACTAAATAAATGCACGTAAATAAAGTACGTTTACATACCGCATGGTAGAAGTCTTGTGATCCATTCTCCGTTTGCACATTCGATAGCGTTCGCTTCATAGAGAGTGTTGTTGGGTGTGCACTCGTAATGAATCACCGTACCATTGGGAAACATCGGCTGACGTGGATTCAGCTCGACCCTCGTCGAAACACCCCCTATCACCGTGCTACGATAGGCGATAAACGGCTCGTTGTCTGTTGGACGTCTGCACAGTACCGCCAACGACTGCGGCTCATGTGCTGCACGGTGATGCTTTTATTTTCAACAACAAGAGCAATGGTTACTCAGCGTGAGGTAAAAATTAGGGATTTCAGGTTTCTTTCTTTGAGTCAAAAAAATTTTTTTTGAATTATGATTTTTCCACGGGGAATTAATAATGATATCTTTACGTTTCCAAAATATATTCTACATAAACGACGACGATTACATACATTTAATTCGCTTTCACTGACTATAAAGAGAAGCTTTCACCCAATGAAAGCGATAAAAGAGTCAATTCGAACGATGCATATTCGTTTTTTGTCGCAAAAGAAATCAATCAAGATCAATCTTAAGGAGCAAATAAATAATGGTAACATGGTGGAGCAGCTGGCTAGTGGAGTCGAAGAAAGTCGGTTTGTTTGGACCAACTATCTTCGCTTCCTTCTCCGTCTCTTCAGGATTCTAACGGATTTAGAAACCGAAAAAAACGACTTGGAAGCGCTCATAAGAGCAATACCTAACTGAGATGCACTGCTTTGTCACGATGTCTTTCAAATAAAAATTTTTATTGAGGAATTTTATTCATGAAGCAGTTGACGAAAACGTCGAAACGAACTGTACTGCTTACACAATAAGGAGTAAGCACGACAGAGGAGAGGAAACGGAGGAAACAATCGTTCAATAAGCTTTCATTGTTTTCAATGATAATTTTTGTGGACAGTGTCTAATTAACTTTTGCAATTGTAGAAAAAAACACGTTAATTAGCTATTTGATTTACTTACCTTTACTATTAGAACAGATTGGTTTTGGTTGAATATCGCCGAATCGACATGTAAGCGTTATTGATTTACGATTACACTGCAGATCGATCTGCTCATTATGCTGTAGTTGGCGTTTTCCCGATACGCTGTATTCGCCTTCACGAAGTGATGGCAAATCGCAACGTTCTGTAAATGTTGTGATGAGTTGTGTTGTTTTGGTGCGTAGCCGCATTCGGGTTCGCCGATTCAAGGGGTAGTCTGCTACGATCACCAATATGCTTCTACATCATGTCTAGTTTTAGAGTCTTATTGCAAAAAATTAAGCGCGGACAAACAATAATTAAACCAGTAAATATTGTTCTTTTCGTTACGCTGCTGCTGCAAAAAAAAAATTGTGGTCCGAAAGGAATGTTGGCAAAATTTAAGGTTTTATTTTTGATAAGTGATTTCAGAATGTTTTCGTAAAAACTTCACGGAATTCTTAGACGAATTTTAACGGTTTTTATACAATTGGGCAAAATGGAAATGCCATTTTCGATTTTGCACGAGAATTCGTCTTATTCCACAAAAGTACCGTTATGATAATTAGAGGGAACACGTCTACTTCGTTCACCTTTTTTGGTGTTTATAGGCCAAGAATTGCTGTTTAACGGGAAGGTAGGGATGGATGAAGGGAATGAGGAGAGGAGGATCAACAGAATGATGCATGCTGAATGGTTGAGTGCAAAGACATCGTTTTCCCTGCACCGCTATACGCACAGATAACCTCCCTTGTTCGTGCTTCCCTCTTCCCGATGAGAGCGCCTAAAATTCGTCATCGAAATTCCGCGCCTAAAATTCGTCATTGACTTTTTGTCGGACAAAGCACCATCAGAATGCTTCATACGTGTACAATAATGGGGTTGCAAGATGTCGCGGAGCGTTTTCTTTTAAACTTGCATAATGCGTTCGGATTTCTTATTTACGAACTGCTTTCGGGCGGAAACGAGAGATATTATGGGAACTGATAGGTGGTTATTTTGATTAGAAGGGAAATGGCCCTACTACGAGGGGGAGAAAACACTTTTCCATTCATGCTTCCCACTGAAAAGGAACGCATCATCCCTATTCGCTGATAATGACATATTTTTTTAAATCCCTGGAATAAAGTTTCCTTCAGTGCGGCCGTGTCATCCGTTTGCCTTATTTTTTTATTGCGTATGTACTAAATATAAGTACTGTTTGTGAAACGTGAATAAAATACGTGACATTCAAAACGGCGAGAGGACATAAGCGCCACGCCATAAGCTGCACGACTTTTTCTCGGAAATGATGTTGAATTGATGATTTTGGTAACTGCAATTTTGGTTGTGGAGTTGTGACCATAACGCTGGCGTCCCATCATACCCCCAAAACATCCTGGACAACGAAATTTGAAAAGGATTTTATAGAAACGTGAAAATATCCAAATGTTGATAGCAATTTGTAATTTGTCGTTTTCTTTTTTTAGTTGTATGGAACAGTAACAAGTCCAACACAAGATGGTATTCCTACCACACTTTAACCCCCCTCATCCCCATCCCTTTCCGCTTCCAATCAGGTGGTAGTCTGCAAATTCCACAAATATTTTTGAACGGGTGATCCGCGCCGATAAGCCATTGATAAATCCTGGAAATAACTAAAAAAATTTGGAGAATTTTTAAGAAAGATCATTTAGAAATGTGTGAATCTCTCGGCCGGAATAATATTTCTGTGATCTCTTTGAATTAGTTTAAGGCTAATTTCGACTCAGACGTCATATGAGTCGATTGATTTTCATTCAGAGAATATTGAATTGCAAAATTTTATTTAAAAAATTGAAGTGCAAAAATTTTCAATAATGCGACGAATACGGCGATCGCTTCACTTTATGTTCTCAGTTTGACTGGGCCAACGAATGTTAGGCGAATGCAAATGAAGAAAAAAAAAACAAGAAACGAAACCACCTACTTGGTCTACAGTGTCCAATAGCATTAATGAATCTTCCCTGATGACATTCGAGAATACCGTTTCCGTCGATACTGTACCCTCGTAGACACACCATTCGTGCACCGTTTCCATGTTCAACGATATCACCAGACTGTAGAATTTGATTTGATTTCGCGTTCACAAAGAACACATGGTGTCGCGATGGAATGCGACAGTCATCTGCAGATGGCAACTTACTTATTTCGTTCTTCATTACATTCATCATTAATGGAAGAACAGGACGGCCTACCATTCGCAGATATATACCCTCAACAAAACATCATTAAATTCATCGAAATCTATTTTTTTAGACATTCAATATCGATGATAATTGGTTGATAAGATAAGCAGAAGTTTTAGCAAAATAGAATCAAATGCTAGTCATTAAAATGAGTTAATTTCAAATTGTTAATTTTAATAATCCAAAACACTAACCGGGAACACAGCGAGGAATATCTGGAACCCAACGACCATTTCTGCACTTTATAACTCCGTCGACTTGGGAGCCAACGAAATGAAATCCATTCGCACATACAACCTTTAATTAATGAGCATAAGAAAATTAATACAAACTCAAAAATGTTTTCAAAAATTTCGAAACCAATAAGTTCCTGCTTAATAACTATCAAACATCATTCTTATTTCAAGATGTTTCATACCAACGCCTTTTGCACAATAAGCGTAATTTTCTAATTAGGCGCATGGAAATTTTAAATATTATAGTCTCGAGCACCTTTAACAATGCAATTCATCAGCCAGTAGTCCCACCGTTCATCTTTCGTAGGATATGCAAAAGTTTGAGGAAATGAAACCAAGATCAGTGAGTGGTACTTATGTGCTGGAGACGATAGTTATACTTGTTCCTTGTAAGCTACGATCCTCCATGAAACCATTCGTAACAAACGAATGGGTTTGTGAACATAAATCTTGTGTAAAATAGATGACACTCTCGATTGGCAACGATTTCGTCGGACAAGGTGGATATGAAAAATGTGCATGGCAGTAATTTGCAAACGGTGACTTTACTGGGAAGGGATGTATGTAGTTTGCGGTACAATGCAGAAGTATTATATATACAGAGTAGAGAAAATTTTAGACAAATATTTAATCAATAATTCCTGTCTTACGAAAAGAGTACAGCGAACAGAAAAGCTTCAACAGATGCTAAAATTTGTTACTCATTTAGCCATAAATCACGACCTGCATCACAGGGGGGTGTGATTTTCTTCTTGCAGAGGAGGTACTAATTTTACTAAGTAGGGGGATTCAAAATAGACCCCTTCCCAACTTCTACCATCTCTGGTAGGCAATTACTAACGAAAAGAACTTAATTACTACAAAAAACACGCCAGGAGCAATTAAGAAAGTGCAGCAGAGAATTATTCATCAAACTTTTATGATTTCCTTATGCTTTTACAGGCGAGAGTGTTTCTTTTGGTAAAAGGTGGGAAGCAAAAGACCGAAAAAAACAACTATCGATACTTACAAGTGCTTCCATGGGAGATTCGCCTCCCTTCGTGATGATCACTTTACGTCGTGAATCATCTGTGATCGGAGCGCACGTTGCTGCTGAACGACGTCGTCTTAGCCAAGCAATTTGACCCTCAACCATTGGATGCGTTTGGGAAACACATTTCGGTCTTTTTCGCGGCATCCATGCACCGTTCACACAAGTGGCCTTGAACGATGTTTCATCAGTTCGCAAGAGGTTAAAAACAACTCTGTGAAACCAACAGCACGTATAAGTAACGAGCCCAACCGTCTTAGTGTATCCCTATACAATGTAGTGATTTGAGGCGATAGTTGAAAATGTTGAATTGCGGTGAGGAACGAATGGGCGAGAGAAAATACCTTGAAAATGTAAACCTTGTAAAAGTTATTTACAGATGTGAGTGCTGCAGTAGTATTTTGTAAATTGGAACTTTGTGAATTATTCTCTTTCGCTTATTTGCAGTAAAAAGACGAAGACTGCCGTTCTTCTGTGCCTAAATAAGATGATCATAGGCATTCGGTTGCCATGGACACAAAGTTGCCGTTGGAGATGGTAAAGTGTCGATGTGCGATGGATTAGCGTGTAGAAGAAAGGCGGTAAGTTAACTCTGTTAGGAAGGTTGTTGAGAAAATGATAAAGAAGAGATAATCTGGATGAGGAAGAGGCCCTCGGAAGACATTGACAACCCTCGTTTAGACATTGATAACCCTCGGAAGATATGGACACCTATACTGGACGCGAGCATTATTCAGGATAAAGGATGGCTTTCCGATAAGTAGTCCTCTTCAATTTGATGTTTTATGCTGCTTCCTGATTTGATATGGGTTTCTAACAGCTAACGTCAACGGTTGTCCCTACGATCAACGGCTTCTGTGAATATTCACTTCTCTTGCCCGCACTTCCATATTTTTTTCGCATTACAACTCAACATTCTCAAGCATCCACTCGAACACATTCCGTTCAGAAACTCTAGCAAAAGTCTCTCAACAAATTAAAGAACAAACATTTGCGCTCTTATAAACAAGCATTCGGTATAGAATGGGCCATAGCGGGATTCCGCCATTGTTAACGACCACCCAACCATCAGCCATTGAAAAATATCATAATCGAGAGATTACCATAAGTAAGTACAAGGGTGATATAAAACGTGCTGTAGTAATTTTGTTTTTTAGACATGTAAGGGGCGGGCAGCAACTCAGTGGTAGAGCTCCCGCTTCGTATGTGGGAAGACCTGGGTTCGATTCCCGGCTGCTTACCCGAGCGGTCGCCAACAGGCTGACCACCAGGCGTTCCGAAACTGGTCAGAACAATCATGCGTGGGCATGGTTGTCAGCTACATCGATGTGGGAATCGATGAAATTACATCTGCCTTTGCATCTTGCATATATGAAAGATGTCTGTCGTAATTAATTCGAAGAAATTTTCCTTGATGAACGGATACTATTTGTTGTCAACGACAAAACTTTTCGTGTTGCTAATAACTTTTGTGGACAATACTTTTATTTAATCTTGACAACCGGTGAGATTCAAAAAAAAAGAAATGCTTTACCTACAAAAAATTATTGCTTCAATAAATTTTAAAGTATCGTATCGATCGTTTGCACGAGTCATTATAGATAGCTGTGTGCATTTCAAATGACCACGGATTCTTGTATCACATTTTTAAAATTAAAAAATCATTTCCGGCAAACCTTTTCTTAAGCGAATATGGAAAAAAATTTACTTTAGGAGAGCCTAGTAGGATGTTGCCTTTGCGACACTGAAAAGCAATCGACCTGCCCTCTTCGACCTCTGTTATATAATCGGCGAAATCGTAGGCACCCATTTGTCCTTCAAGCATTATTTGACCGCCTTCAAGCGTTCCAAACGTTTTCGAAGGATGCTCGCACCAAACTGCAAAACAATACTCCAACATTTATGACCCATCAAATAAGAACAGCGAAAAAATCTTAATGAAACTAAAAAAAAAAGGAAGAAAGAATATATAACAGTTAAGAATTTACTTATTCTTTATTATTAAATGATTAAAAATAACAACTTACTTGGTTTACATCGAAGGGGTTCACCTTCACTGGTCCACTCTCCAAAGAGACATTTGACAGTGTTATGTGGTCCTGATGGACGATATCCTGTGTTGCATTCGTAGCGAGCAAACGCCCCATGTGATGATTTTGTGAAAACTACTTTCGCGTTTGCAATGCGAGGTGGCCAAGTCTTACACCGAACTGCATAACACAGACACGTGTTCTTTAAAGAAGTTTGTAAATTATATTTTACACAAGCTTCAATTATTTAATGCACTTTTTCATAATTTTTGCGTATTTATTAGCACGTTTTACTTCATTAAAAATTCCCCACTTTTATAATGCAATAAGTTATAAATTGTGAAAATAAACGATCCAGTTTTGGTATATTCCAAATTTATACGAGAAGTTACTTTCTTTGATCAGCTCTCTTCTTAAATCGAACTGCACGTCCAGAATTGTTCGCCAAACTTTTACGACTTTCTTATGTTCTTACGTTCATTTAACGAACAGTCATGTGGGTTTAAGAATATTTCAATTCCTCCTTCTTCTCCCGCCCCCCTTCCTCCTCTCAAAAAAAACGAATTTCTCTATGACATTCTTGCAAAGCTTAAATAGCACGAACAGTAGCCCACTTTGCTAACAAATACGTTGAATTATTATATAAGAACCTGGTACGCATGTCGGTATATGTGACCAAGTGCCATTGTGGCAATGAATAGTTGTTTCGTCTTCCGTTTCGTGCTTCTCAATGCAATCGACGTGAAGTCGTTCTCCGTGTAGCACGAGTTGCGAAGGCGAATAGCCGACGAGTTGACCATTCGCAATTACAGGTACACTACATCCGCCTAACCTCAAGCTCGTTTTAACAGTAATACTTACTCGCTTGCCCATACACACCTTTTTTAAATCACTACTCCAGCGATTGCTCATGCAACAGGTAGCTGTGAGAATCGGAACGTATATGCAAAAAAACATTCCCAATATTAGGCAGATGATCACTGATCAAGGAAACTCTTAACAAGTACTTTAACTGCATAACTTTTCCTATAAGTGGAAGAAAATAAGTATAATCCGAGATGAAGTGAGATTTGGAACAACAACTCGTCGAAAAAGAGCCCTCATTAGAGCGCCGAAAGAACAGCAGTCGAGATACCGCGCTTTCAGTAACTTTCCAGTACTTTTCCTTCTCTCTGTCTTCTTCAACAAATGACGTATTTGGGTTTGATTAAGAGCAGCGCGATATCAGTTTGAAATCAAAAGTAATGAAAGGTTCAGATCCTTTATGCAGCAACCGTTGGAATGTGCTGAAATGTTGGTAGCACAATCTGAAAGTAATTCGCGATTGTATCATGCGCATTTTAAGGAGGGGGGTGATCTGGGTTTTTCTACAGTAAACACAGGATGGTTGGTTCGGGCTATGTTGCAATGCCCAATATATAAAGTACCAATTACCTGGTAAACATTTTTCAGTTTGGTGTTGTAAGGTAAGAAATTTTTATAAAGACCAATTTAAAAAAAATCCATACTTAGACATTTGGGCATTGGATGTGACCAACGTCCATTTTCTTCGCATTTTGCATACGGAGCGCCAATATGACTCATCGCCTCCAGACATCTAAAGACAACCATCGCACCAAAATGTCGATCTTCACCCTCAATATAACCGTTGTGCAATACCGGTAATACTGGACAGCGGATCTCTGAAACAAAAACTAGTCTCGAAGATAATTTGAAAGCAAAGCGTCGAAAGGCGAATTTGACATAGTTTATGTGAAATTATCTTTCGTATTTCGTAGTATTCCTCTCCATAATCGCGTGTACAAACTGTAAAGATCCTGAGAAATGAAATACTCGTTTGTTATCACTTAACTATATGTAGCTGTTATTTAACTATAGTATCACTTAACTATAATATATTGTTATCACCATATGAAATCTATCGAACTCGTAACGTCTACTCGATAACAACTTTTCAGCAAAATTGAGCACAACAATTAAGAGTTTTAATCGAAAATGAAACAGTTGATCTCCGTAAAATTTACTTATACAGTAACAGATAGCCAGTGGCTTCAATATTTGATAGTTACAAGCTTTAAAAAATGTTCAGAAATGCATATTTGTAAGAAAAGATTAATTTAAATGCTTAAAAATAATAAATGCCTTAAAAGCACCTATTAAATCACAACAACATGAATTCGAGGCTATCTTTTCGCCCAATTTAGATACGCCTCTTCTTATAAAGTTTCAAATAGGACTTTGAAGATTGTCAAATATAAGTCACAAATTGAGGAAATAGAGACAAGTAATGGTACGAATAAAAGTTATTGGAAATACTTTCGGGTGAGATATGAAATAAAGAAATGAAAACACAACCTTCACAAGTTGGTTCATTGCCAGCCCATACGCCTTCAGCGAGGCAAATTCGTTGTACTTGACCTACGAGACGATAGCCTTCTTTGCATGAATACGTCACTCGCGATTGATAGGTTAACGAACTACCAACGACCTTCCCATGCAGTGGATCCGATGGACGAGCACATTCTGTGGCTATAATCAAATTTTAAAATCAAAACAAAAAAAAAAACAACAACGCCCTTATGAAAGAGTCGCTTTACTATCAAGCTTACCGAAGAGGAATTTGTTTGGTGGCTGAACGTTAACTACAATGTGTCATTCTAAAGCTTATCGCAACTCATAAAAAGCTATCCTAAGCTTCTTTCCAAATCCTTTTCTTTGTAACTTTTGAAAGCGGTAAGCTAAAAACTATCGCACTGCTACATCGCACGTGACAATCGCCAGACAATCAGTACAACTGCACATATATAAGCACGTTCGTTATTAGATGATATTTAAGTAAGATTCGAAAAAATACTATAGTGTCTTATGAACTTAAGACGGTAATTCTTTAAAGCTTTAGAGTATGTTGATGTAAAGAATGGTTCATGGGAAGGAAATATCGCAATAACTGCAACTACTTTTTGTAGGTATATCGGTTTATGGTACAGACAAGCATTATTCGAGTGAGTCACTTATGCTCTTGACAAAAGTAGGCTGCTGAAATTCAGTTGTTGTTGTATCTCATAATCGTTTCGGGATTTTCGCAAAACAGATAAATTTAACTTTTCAAAGAAGCTAAACGACAGCCACAAAACGATATGCAATGAAGCGTTTGCTGCTTGAGCTGTTAATACACCCATAAACACATTTCTAATCGTTTCTTGAAAGGATATTGCAAAAAAATATGCAAGATAAAATGCAATACGTTTGCAATGCGGCATATTGTCACTCCATTGTCCATTGCTAAGACATTGCAGTGTAGAGGCACCAATAAGTTGATAACCGGGCAAACAGCTTAACTCTATCGAATGTGGATAGTAGAAAAGCTCTCCTTTACGATAACCGTTGAGTATATTGCCTGGATCAGTACAACTTCGTGCTGCAATACAAATTAGTGGTGTCATATTTGCGCCGCAAGAAATACGCATCACGGGGGATACTTCGACAAATAGTTTATCGAATATTTATTATGACAAAACCAGTTATCGCCATGGCGCAACTGTCCGCCATGTAAGTAAACAACGAGCTATTTGTACTCTGTATGAGTGCGGTGCTGCAATAAACCTTGCACCTAACACAACGTTTTTCCTTTGCTTTTTCAGACTTCAAAATTTAGACGTCGATTGTCGATAACTTCAGAAAAAACATTTTTTCTTCCTGTTCGATCCGTTTTGACAAACAGCAATATTACATGAGAGAGCTACAGAAAATAGAAGTTGCAGGAAAAATGGTAGGGTACGAACGGCTAAGAACTGAAATAGAGGTTATTCGTTGAGCGGGGTAAGCTGAAAAACGCTACCAGTTCTCGAGTTAGTGGCATTTTCCTTTGCTCATCTCAATAGGGAAGAGATTATCAAAAAAAGTGAACAAAAGCGGTATGGGTGAAAGAAAAAGACATATTCAATTATGGAGATCAATCATAACTGAGTGAAAAATGACCTTTGCACCTGAGATCCGGCCCGAACCATTGTGCAGCACCCGCTCGATTTAGCAGACATTTTGCAATTGTGATTCCCTTGTGGTTGTACCTGTGATAGCCAGGAACACATGTGTACTGTACCTCAGTGTCCAATTCATATTGACCTGTGTAAGAATTGCCATCGTGTTGTGCATAAGGAAGCTCTGGAGGAGGTCCACATTTCACTGAAATTGAGTGCAAAATTTTCACAAAAAAAATTATGGAATGCGCTGACAGTTTTAACTGCTCCCCTTAAACTACATAAGAGAGTGTTGCTGGGTTACATCAAGGCGTTTGTTACTTAAAATGACTGCACTGAAAGCTAATTCATAAAGTCTTTCTTGATCGGACCTCTTCAGCCGTCGTTCGAGGAAGTCGGCGATGCAAGATGCTAATGATTCTTCTGAACTATTTTATGCTCTGGATCATGAGACCGTTACTAATGTAAAGTAGATCAGAGTCATCATGCACTACTCTTGCACTTTTATAACGACGGCGTTGGGCTCAACCTAACCTAGTAATGACATCTGCGCTTTAAAAATACTTTATAATTCGAACGCTAAATGCCACGAAAATTTGTTTTCAGAAGTGTAAGTTATTTCCAGAACTCGTTTATTCATCAGCAATTCCGAGCACTGTCGAAAACAACGTTTGGTATACCGAATTGAGTGGAACTTTTTAAGCGTATCGATGGTAGAGTCCTTTCCAGTCGAATCTTAATCCGAAATGTTTTGCGATTGCTTGTTGGATCGCAAGTTTTTGTATTAAAATAAATGGCCATAAATGGCCATCAATGAAAGAGCGCTGAATTCGACTGGATTTTTCTTAGAAAAAGAAAAATGTTATTTCCAAAAACGTTATTTTACTGCTATTCGTGCACTCGTTATTGTTTATTAATGATTTCCCTTGAAAAACGTTACAACTATAATTCCGTTCGTAGAGCATCGTAATTTGAAATTTTCTGTATAAAAAATCGTTTGAATTTGTCGAAGTTTCCCGAAATATATTAGTTGCCAAAGAGAGAAATGGATACGAAACGGCGAATACTGAGTAGTCTGCATTCAGGTTTGGTACCGCTCCATTCACGATTCGCTTGACATCTCCGCTGCGATGGTCCAACGAGCACATATCCCTCATCACAACCGTATTCCGCATTCGAACCAAACACGAAATCACCAGGTGTTCTAATGTAGCCGTTTGGTAGGTCAACTAACGGATGACAAGTTGACGCTAAATGGCCAATTTATTCGATGATCACCAATCGTATCATTGCAGCGAAAACAATTTGTACCCTCGTAATGCTGTATAATACTAACACTAAAATTAAACTTTCAGCTGCAATATAGTATTGCCAGCTAAATTATCGCACAGCGGCATAACCAGTGCCGCACAAATAAATAAGTTTGCAGTAAAAAAATTCTGCTGTAGAACTGAGTGTTACGGACTCACTAGCTATATTACGTACATTCCCAACCCCCTAGCAATCCTAAATGACCGAAATTTAACATTTCTTGAATTTCAGCAATCCTAGATCACCGAAATTCAGCAATCCTAGATTACCGAGATTCAGCAATTCTAGATTATCGAATTCCCCCAAACAATACTTAATCTTATCGGCAAATGTTTGCACATAACATTTTCAGGTTTTACTATTGTTACTACAGATTCCCAGCTCCCCAGTTGTTGCGGTGATTCCATACCTTGATATCTGCCTATGTTTTGTAGCCTCGGCTCGGGACCCACTGAAGCTGCATTTATGAAATTTGGTGATTATAATCTACAATCTTTTCTCCTATGTCCAAAGCTTATATCAGCACATTAGTTTTTGTTTGACGGCCATGTGAGTTCGTATTGTGGATGAAATTCACGAATGCAAAAAATTACACAACGAAGTTTGTTGACTATCTTATCGAAATGATTGTTGTCTAAACGACTGGTCCAACTTGGAGCTAGGGGCGCCTCGAAGCTCCACGAGCACTCCAACTTAAAAAGAGCGACAACATTTCGTCATTGTTCCTAGCGGAAAGGAATTCAGAGCAGTAGGCAGAAACATCATCACTAGAAGACTGCCGATAGCCTCACGAGTGATAGCAGTGGAAAGACTTTGGCTTATATTAAAACTGTTGCCAGCAATTAATATTTCTAATCACCATTCATTTGCAACAAGAACATCAATCAACATGTGTAAAGTTAATGAAGGTCATGTTGAAAAAGCACTGGAAGCAAAAGTGGAATTTTAAAAGGTTTTCGAACAAGCCAAGGCCGTCAATCAAAGCGTTCACAAATGTGTTAAGCACTTTTACGTACTGGGCGGACCTATAATTTATATTTTAATAATATATATAAATCCCCTATAATTACATATATATATGCATATATGTACATGCATATATATATATATATATATAACCTATAATAATATATACTTCAGCCCACAATATCCCGCTGAAATCAGTGGAATATTTACAACGGTAAAAGCGTATTTACAGTAATCAATCAGTCATTTGTAAGGCTATCATTAACTTTCCTCAATAATGCCTTTTCAGAACTCTATAGCCAATGGGAATGAACGCGTGCCATCACTCTTTCACAAAATGAATTTTGACGTCTCCAATATCCGTCAGACCAACCGGTTTCAGAAATTGCTAGAAAAGATGAAAACTGAAACTTCATCTGGCCCAAATGCTTGTACACGTTTTCCATCGAATGATTTAATTTTCTCGAATTCGACCGTTGGACAATGCGTTCCAAACGACAACAAAGAGCACGCAAATTTTCAGCACCCTTAAGTGCCTATAACCCCCAACGAAATCGAGTTGAAATCGGGTATGGGGACGAATCAGTTTGTACTGCACTAAATCTATCATACTGCATTACGCCAACTACAGTGTCCACTAATATGAACATAGAAAGATGGATAGACCTATATATGTATGGACGGACGCGCACGCGTTGGTGAGTTCGTAAGAGATAAAAAAGGGCCCGTAAATTAGTGAAGGTGAAGTGACAAAACACTTACAGGGATTGACACATGACAATCCACAAGGCCCATCGCATAGGCAACGTTTGTTGGCCTTTTTGCATTGCTCATCACGCGTACATGGCTTCTTGCAGAATTTGGGTCGATCGGCAAGATTCACTTTGGCGCACGACGAAGCCAACACCGTTAAACTGTTACTGACAGAGGTGAACAATATGGTCACCACGAAACCAAAATCAACCTTCATCGTTCATCCCACTTAAACACATCGTCATCTCGATTAGCTAGAGCAACGACAAACATAACGCGCTGTAACATTTTGAACGCTTTAGTACTACTGCTTTGTTATTTTTTATTTAGGGCATTTTACAAGCCTAATATTTGAGCTTGTAAGCGGTTGCTTTTTTAAGGTTAACGGCAACCAAACGACTCTGTTTGAAGCATTTACAAATTTTGGATAGGATACGTTCTATGAGCTGTTTATCTTCGAGTTAATACTTATGAGAAAGTTTTTGGATTCGTAGCAAGCTGGAATGCAGGACAGTGGAGTGAGACGATATGCGCATTAGCAATTCCGCCTATCAAATCAATTGCTTGTTAAACATTTCATTAGCTTACGAGTTATTTTTATTGCTTTGCCCTATCGAGTTAAGGTTTTATTTTCTTCTGATTAATTTTTAGGTATAAAAATTTCTTCAAAAGTTGCTTTTGATCTTTTGACACACATAATGACGAGCGGTACTTTGGTGCATCCGAGTTTCCCAGAAGTTAAGGGAAGGGAAGAGGAAGGAGTGGAGAA
>JPKZ01002567.1:480688-502125 GCA_000803305.1 Toxocara canis | reverse complement strand
GGGGAAGGGGGAGGAGGGAGGAGAGTAGGGACCTCGAGGTGATTCTTTTCTTGAATAGTGTTGTGGCTCCTGAGCAGAATTTCGATACTAAAAATCACCTCACTTCCGTAAGATCTGCACATTTAATACAGATAAATACCATCATAATTTCATTGTTTCTGAATGGTCCTCTAAGGTGATTTGGTTATGGTTGAGTATTAGTCGACATAATACACTTAAAATAAGCACAACAAAAACCGACAGCGTAAAGTCCGCCCAAGTTGGCAGATGACCTCATTCAGTCCTCGCCACACTACATTTAAACTTCACCGTCTTTGAAACCTTATTCAGTGAACTGCGTCGACAACATGGAAATGCAAAACCATGGTTGGAAAACGAGAACGTTTGATTGCATGATTCCTTACCAGCAGTATCGCTTAATCAGGTAGGTCAATATCCATGTTTCTTAAATTAATCAACCTCCATCTTAAGCTAAGCAAGAAAGCATTCCATTTCTGATAAGAATGGAGGCACTGCCATTCCAGGCTTTTAACCTTATCCGAACGTTACCAAATCTAAAAGCTATGGTTGTCGCACTTATTTACTCATAGAACTACAAGAAATTATTCAGGTTTACATGACTTGAGATCGCTAGAATGATGGAAGTCATAGGCTGATTAACTTAGCAAGAAAACTACTAGGCATCCCAAACGCCATCAAACCTTTAGAAAACTCTAGTTAATTTTTCATTAAGTGAAAAAAAGCTTAACTTTGGAGTAACGACTGGTTTTTAAAATCGAGATAATCATTCTAAATTTTTTTTGATAAAAAAGAGGGCCAAAAATTCTGATAAGCAATGACGCATTTTTGCTGGCTGCGGTGAAAAATGGGTTCATTTAAACTGTGTGGCCCCAATGGGATGGCTTACAACTCGACGTACTGATCGCTCGTTAAGACAACATAGACGATAGCATCGCATTCGCTGCATTCGAAAATATCGCAACAACACTGCCTCAAAATTTTTTGCCCCATACTCTAAAATACCTTTATAAATATCGGAAAATTTTTGTTGGAAAATTTGTGGAAAAAAAATCGACCATCAATGTCAGAAAATTATACAAATAATCAATGCAAATTTAAACATGGAACTCATTCGGCGTTTAGAGGAATATAAAAGGATTATTTCAATTGCTAAACAAAGCTTCACATCCTAGCAATAAATATGTCTCAACATATAATACGTTATTTGATATAAGACCGCATAAACAATTGGCTAAGTAGTAAAGAGAAAAGAGCAATGCTTTCATGGCTGCTAGGCGACTGCATAATCGAGCCTAGAGATGCAACAGGTAGACAGAATGTGCTCGGCTGCTAATTGAAGTATGTTGTGTGCTTCGAAGACGTAATGAATCGACAATGCGGAGAGTGCTCCCGTCAATCGCTGGCCAATAAATCAACTCCTTTAAGCGCTTGTCATCGTTCATATATCCACTCTGCATACCCCAACAAAACGTTTTCTGAATAGGTGTTATCTCAAAGAAAATCTCAAATTTGTAAAGAAAAATCGTAACTTTTTCATAGAATAGACGAACTGCACAATGCGAAACAAAAGCAGCTCTGGAATGCAGTAATGAGTTCCGTTGAGAGCTGAAAGCATCAAATTTAACAAAGGTAATTAAAGGGGCTCATTAGAGCGAAATTATGACATTATTGCCATCCAGATTTTAGAGAAGGATATTGGCAGCTTAAAAGCGCACAAAAAAAATTAGAGGAAAATTCGAATGATCGTCAGGTCAGCGAACCCTTATTATTGTCTGGTGTCGAGAATTTATGTCGAGAAATTTTATGGTCGAAATTTTTAAATCAAAAAATTTTTGTGTCAAGAAATTTTATTGCCTTAATTTACGACTTATCATGTTTTTCATATAAAATGTAATAACTATATATCGTTTAGCCTAGACAGCACAAATGCATCAGAAATCCTTCAATGTTGAATTTTTTGCATGAACGACTGTTAAGAATTTTGTCCATCCTTGAGCTCCTAACGTTGCCAGTCCTTAAAATTCCGTTCCAAACGCTCAAAAATTTCGAGTTTTTTTTCTCGACGAAGACCCGCTTCGTAACATAAGAACAATAAGCACTTTTCAATCTGTTGTTTACTGGCATATTTAAAATTGATAAGCGAAATTCATGCAGCATCAATGCTTGATGGCCTTTGATGAATTTCGGCTGCGCTCGATTTCCAGGCCATGTTCAAAGGATAGCCTACCCCAAACTGAATTACTTCTCTAATAGCAGGTAGACGCCCAAGCAGCTCGCTTTTTAATATGGACTTTTTGCTCTTGAGCGTCTAAAATCTCGAAATTCGAATCGCCCTCTTCCGTTCAACCACTATATGGTTCTCAACCATTTCCGCTTCTTAACATGAAACGACTGCCAGTGCAATATGCAATTATACAAAATGCCACTGTATGTGCTCTGCAAATGTAAAACTTGCTAGAGCCCATAAAAAAGGCTCTACGGAACCGAAATAGACGGATGGCACATTGCGCAAACCTTGCTTTCCATAGCACAAATGTAAACGGTGAGCGTACCGTTTTTTATCGGACATATGAGGCTGTTCTTCGCCTGGAGACTGAGTCTCGTCGACTTTTACTTCCAAGGTCTTTGCTGCTCCCCGACGCTTTTGCTGTTGCTCTTTGTCGGCGCTCTTCTTACTCGAATCGATTAATAGATTGTTTGAAACGGCCTTCAAAAAAAAAAAGAAAATATGTTAAGCCCAGATGAAAACAATGATGTAGCAACTCTTTGTACTGTGCCGCAACATTACAAATTACAGCATTTGTCTCTAATTGAAATTCGAGAGAACCAAAGAATCGCATTAACATTGGCGGTTAGCGGCACATGTTCATGTGAACAGCAGCACTTAAGAAAAATACTGAAGCAACGACTTCACAAAGTGAATTTGTTGTTTATTGAAGGAAGTAATTTACTAGAGCCTTGTAGCAATCAGTTTCTGAATCGGTCAATATTTAGCTCTAGAAGCGCAATGCACTTCACAAACTTCAATCCTCGAGTAACTCCGAACTTTTGAACGAGTGATCACTGTGGTATTAGCTTTGAAGTTACTGGGTCCTCTCGATTAGTTGTAGCAGACCTCCATCGTAACTACAGTCGTTGCGATTGGGCACAGATCAATGAATACTTGTTGGGATACGACTGGGATTTTGAGTTTGGTTCATGTTGCGGCTTAGAAGATATGTATGCTGTATTTTTAGACTTGTTGAGTCGTGTTATTGATAGATTTGTCCCTCTACGGAAAAATAAGGCGCTTACTGCCCGAATGTCTTCTTATCTTCAGCGAATCGAAGCGATATTTCCTGTGGAAGGATAGACGAAAAACGCATAAAATGACCGCATTTCGAAAATGCTCCAAAGATTACCGCAAGGCATGCAAAAAGTGGGCGAGGAATCGCGAAAAACGCCTAATTTTTCTAATAACCGTGACTCGTTCTTTAAATACATGAATAACAAAATCAGGTCACATTACTGCACTGGATCCATCACTACTGACGACGGTCATCAGCTCTCTAATGATCATGCAAAGTCGGAACAATTCGCCTCATTCTTCGAGCAGGTTTTTAAAACAGATAACGTCATTCTTCCGCCCTTCCACATGAACACGCGGCATCATCTTGGTGCCATCAGGATAGATTCAGACATAGTCAGAGAGGCTATTTCTGAGCTTAGAGATAAGATATCGTTAACATCAGAGGGTATACCTTCGCGATTTATCCAGAAAGCTGCGACAGGCCTTTGTTACCTCTTATGTATTCTATTCAAACATAGTATTGCACTGGGCATCGTTCCGAATGCTTGGAAAACTGCAATAGTAATACCATTATTGAAAAAGCCACCCCTAAACCGTATTTTCCAACTACCGTCCCATTAGTCTCACCTCATCATTTTGCAAGGTGCTTGAAATTGTTCTAAGAAAATCAATACTGAGTCATCTTAATCTTTCCAACATTATCAGCGATAACCAGCATGGTTTTCTGAACGGAAGATCCACGCTCACACAGCTCTTGACATCCTGCCGTCACTGGTATGCTGGTCTCAATAACGGTTTCCAAACAGCTGTGGTCTATATTGACTTTGCATGGAATAGGTGGCAGTGTCCTAACTTGGTTAAAAAACTTTTTATGTGGACGCAGTTTTAGAGTGAAAGTCGGGAATGCCTTGTCTTCTTCTCATTTTGTGCTCAGTGGGGTGCCTCAAGGTAGCATTCTGGGGCCTCTATTATTTTTGCTTTATGTCAGTGACTTTCCAAAGCGCATTTTGCGGACCGGAATCACTTCATCGTTACGATGAATCCAACCACTGGCGATGGATGATGCGTACATTTCATGCGCAAGGCATTGAAAAGAATATTTCAATACGGTAATTTCTTTACACCAAGCTCCCCCGTTGGCAAAGTTCCAACCGATGGGCGCCAATCTAATTGTGAAACTCGACATTAGCGGAAAGTGAGCGTCCAGTTGTGCGTTTTTTTTCTATTAAGGATGAAATGGCCCTTTCATTGATCATTTTGAACGTTTCTGAAAGCGACATTGAAACGTGTCTTGGTGCCGCAACCTTTTGTTACGAATTACTTTAAGTAAGTATATGGTTAGTAAAGTAGAGTATAGGTGTATTACTTGTCTTTTACTCCCATCCACGTAGTTGTTTTCGACTAGAAAGATCGGATCGGGTTCATTCGTTTGAGATTCTTAGAACTTATTTTAAATCATCTATTAATTTACCTAAACCAAGTTTTTCGAAATTGTTAAAAGTGGTAAAGTGTCACATTTCTCGATTATAACCCCAAATTCAGAGCACAGTCAAGGGAAGGGGTCTTTACTTAGTTAGACGATGAATTAAACAGTGATCTAGCATACCTTATTTGAGCATTTGTCATTTGTTGAAGACTTCCCTCAGTCTATCCTGGTTTTTCAAAGCAAAAATAAAATGCAGTGACAAAAGCACGCCGGGTGAAGCCATTGCGATTTGTTCAATTGTAATTTTAAGGGTAGTGTTGTTGATGGTGTGGTATGTTCGTATTGAGGAGGGCGTTCGCGAGCAAATCATTTAAGCGGCTACGCTTAACGTTATTGTCAACAGACCACTGTCCACTGTGTAGACATTTCAAGGAGCAGCTCGAGGACTACCTCAACACTCACGCGGAGGTGTCAGGTTCGATTATACTCGAAGAAAAGAATATCAACAGTGATGCGCAACTTTTTGAGGTATTATCTATCTGCATTTGGCGCATTGTTTTAGCGTTAACCTTAGGTTCTTTGAGCTACAGCGGGTACAGCAGGCTTAAATGTGAGATTTCAATGGTTCTTGAATTGTACGCAACTGTTTTTCTTAACTTGTGCTTCCACTGTCGCCTGTCTTCATGAAACAAGATTTTTTCGTGCTTAATATCTCCATAAGTTTCTTTTTTTTAACCTTAAAATACAGATGTACATGTTGATTCACAAAAGGGTTGGTGGATTGTGGTCGCGATTCCCTCTTTATTGCCCTGGTGGATTCAAGAGCCCGATGAACCGCTTTGGAAGAGTCGATTGAGGTATTTCCTTCCTTGAGCGCATACATTTAAGGAAACGAAAGGTCACCTTATAAATTTTGTGTAACGGAAGCGCTAAAAGGACTAGTTTCTTTTGTTTCGCCGACGTAAGAGGCGATCATCTGGTGGGCTACATTGTTTTTGTGCAGCTTTTGTCATTGCGTTATTTTTGCATAGGTAATCCTGTAGCAGAATTGTGACTGTTAATTGCATTTTGCTGAACCTTTAATATATTTAAGCTTAAATTGGGCTGTTACTATGAAAACATAATCACTCTAGCAAGCGGCTACCTGCTGACGAGCGCAAATATCGTTTATAGGTACAGCAACCAATTTGCAGAGCAGCTTTCATGTGATGCTGTTGTCATGCGACGTCGACACGTGCTTTTAATATCTTACACAAGATCAGTTGAACATACGCTGTCAATGTAGTGTTCGATGATCGAATAAGGCTTTTGAGGGGTGAATGTTGAACATTCTGTGAAAGCTGAACAGACGCTGAACCCATCCGATTGCATTACATGTGAAGGCAAATAGCTTCGTGCGAGTGTGCTGCTAGCCCATAACAATAGGTAAGCATATCATGTCCCAGTTCCCTCGTTTGATTGTTGTTTAGCATCATCGTTCTGCGACCTCGTTGTTACTTCGACTTTGCCCTTCTCTTTGCTTCATTTTTTTTTAACCATCGGACTGCAGCTCCAGCTTCATAGTGAGCCTGTCACGGGAAGGGGGAGTGGGGAGGGGAAAAGAGATTCTAAGCCCGTGCATTTTTTTCAGGAGTACAGGTATGATGTACCAGTTCTTCTAAAGGAGGACGAAATTGTGCTTATGCATCGATTCAATAGAGTGTCTCTGGAAAGGGCACTGAAGCTACGTGAAGATTGCTGATCTCATGGCCGTTCCCTTCGTGGCAGTTCATGCGGGTGCGGGCACGCATCGTTTCCCGCTAGATGGCCTCTGCTCGAAAGCCGTTAAGGTCTGCAAAGGTGATATTGTGCACGCAATTAAGGTAAGCATTCGCGGCCTCTTATTTAAGAGTGGCTTACATTTTCTTTCTTCTTACTTTCTCATGAGAGCACCACTGCTATAGATCTTAGGAACTTTTGCTGTTGAATGCTGTCTTCCAAATTCGACAGGCTTTGACTCTTGGAGATGGTAAAGGAGCCCTGCCCTAAGTCAATGCCCTTCCACATTCCTCCCTCTCATCTCCTCTCTCACGTTTTGTATGCGCTTCAAAGCAATAAGACCCCTCGAGGTCTGATGAGCGCATCATATGCGAACCCATATTAATCAATTTTTTTCCGTTTAAAGAAACAGTCAGTGTTTATGCCTCGTTTGGACGATGGGTGCGTGCAGAACTGTTCTATCGCCTTTCAAAGATTTTAAATAATATTACGATACCGAGATCTCATTCGCAAGATAATTATCATTTAAATGAGTTGAGAAGAAAGGATTGAGTGATTTGAGCGTGATTTTCCAAACATCCGTTTTTTGGCAGTTAAACTGATGGCCCTTTCATATGTGACAATTGGTGGCCACTCGCTGGTGACCTTTCGGCAGCCATTCTTAAGAATTCATTGCTATCATCATTACTGCAGTTGTTTTTTCGGAAGTGATCGCGCAAGTAGTTATTGTTTGATGCGATTTGGATTGTGCCCGTATTTCGCCGTTCACACTAACATAATTTGAAGGTGTGCAGCTAGTAGAGATGAAAAGATGAACATTGTGCACGTGTTGGGTATGCTTAATATCGGTTGCAAAATACTGTTTCTTAATGGAGCAGGTTCTCGAGGATGATTCGTGCACAAATGCGGGCCTTGGTTCGAATCTGACAATCGATGGACACGTTGAGTGCGAGGCTGCCTTCTTTTCCTCAAATCGTATGTTGACCGTCTTAATAACGAATTATAATTTTAAGTCACAGATGGGCCATTCCTCTAAAACGGCGATCATATACGGACCAAATGACAAAGAAATCTTGTTGCGCTCTTTTCAAAAAGAAACTCCCCGGAAACTTTCGGTGCTCCTGTGGAAGTCACTATCGCGTTTTCATGTTTTCAGTATGACCTCTGTTTTGTTGTAAATTTTTGTTGGGAATTTTCTAATTGAATTACTTGAGCACTTTCACTTGTTCAGTGGAACTTTCGTGAGCTTATTGTTTCTCATAATTCCATTTTTTTTAAACTCTAATTGCGCTGATCCCAAATGAAAATCGTTTTCCGAAAAGTTTTATGCGCCTTTCATTTGATTTATAGATCGAAAGGAATAAAAGTCCCTTCGTCTTACTTCCGTTGTCTTCACCACTTTAGCAGAGGTGAGGGAGGCCAATACAGTCTCATGCCGACACTACCGGTAAAGTTGAAATGAGTTTATCGAATTCTGAGCTGCCGGTATTTTGGTTAAAGCTTGGAAGAAATATATGCTGCTTATGAAATTTACACTGCCTTCAAGCTTCTTTGCACATGCTCAAGTTCGCTTCCTTCGCTTTTTTTCGGAGTGTGCAACTCATTTTTACATGTGGGGAGGGAATAAGAAAATGGTGCAGTCGCCGATTTGATTAGCGGACTCAACGAATCCCCGAGTAGCCTTATTTATTTAGAAAGAGAATTCGCTTCGTTGTACCGCTCTTGTTTCTTTCTTTAAGTTCGAACGTAGGTCATTTCTGTTAATCGTTTTTGTTTGCCAGAGTTTATATTTGGTGCAGTGGGGGCGGTTTCGCGAATTCGTAATCCGATCGTTGCGGCTTATCAGTTGGCCAAAGAACAAGCCACAACACGAGACCAGCAACTTATCGCGCCGTCTGTGCTGGTTGCTCACGGTGCTGAACAGTGGGCAGGTTCGAAAGGTATCGAAATGTGTGATCCAAGCGAGCTGATTGTCCAAAGGTCGTTAGCTGAATGGAATGATGCAAAAAGCTTGGTTGCGCGGGAAAGTGGCGAGCAGCTGGACACCGTAGGCGCTGTGTCGGTAAATTTTCATGTGGTTTGATTCAGAGTAAGGGCCGGGAGGGGGTGGGCTGGGAGTAGAGTGAAGAGTCAGTTACAGCTGCGGTTACTGCGTACTTCGGTAATTTGACACTCTACTTTCAGAAGTGCATGCTGTCCATATTCGGACAGTCCACTGTTCTCGTTTTCCTCACCTCACGTTCCCCGCTCTCCGGTACCGAGTACCGGATTTTGATGAGCGGCTTACGATAATCAAGCGTTTTTTTTTTTGTGAAAAGAGGCTTTTGAAGTACGGGGTGATTGGCGCATCGTCCTGTTAAATAAGTATGATTGTGCACGCTCAGCAAAATGATAATGAACGACTTCCCGGCTCATCTGTGGACCTTTATTGAAACCAGGTATAACTGAATTCATAACACAACTGAAGTATGCTGTCTAAAGTATACCTTTACGACTTAGAATAGTATGACCGGAACATGCTGTGAAATACACCGCCCTAAAATAAGTCAGTGGGCTGTCAGTGGCGACATGCAAGGGATCAGTGACACGAAACTAAAGTTTATATGGAATACGGCATTGGTTTGGTGTCTTTTATGGAAAAGTCTGTTTAACATGCTCATAACTGAGGTTATGGAGCGTAGCGATGAAACGAGTTCAGTTTGCGCTGTATCGTCTCCGGCCAAGTTTGGAATTTACTTAAGGAGTGAGTTTCAGTTAGACGACTATAAAGCGATGTAATGGCATCGCCTAAAATAGGAACATTTTAACGACAAGGTCTCATCAATTAGCGCGTTTGTATAGGTTTTTGAGTAGCGAGAAAAGGAACTTCAAGAAGACACCGGATTCAGGTCTTGTCATCTGATCCACGAGAATAGTGATCAAGGGTTCTCAGACGTCAGTGTAAGGAACGAATAACTGAAAAAAAAAAGTTGGCAGCAAAAGGGCTAAGCGGAAAGTATTGAAAGATGAATGGAAACAAATGAAGAGGGAAAAAATCGGCCTCGCGAATTTCGAATAAATAGCAAAGGGGACTGAATGGCGGGCCTAGAATGGGCCAAAAAAGTAAGGGACTTCATGCAGTGTGTCCTGAAGGGCTCGCGCAAACCATTTGCTAGGTCCATTGGCTACGGCTGCTAGAGCAGAGATTGCTGTTTCTCTGCCCGCCTGTCATCTCGAGCAGCCAGATGGCGAGAACGATTAATTTCATGTAAACACTTCGCTGCTTAGATTATAAAATGATATTTGAATTCGAATTATGAAGTGACACTCTCTTTGCACACCCAGACGGGATGTTCGCTTGGAGGGGGGGGGGGGAGGCGCAGATGAAATGCAGCTAAGTTTCTTGTGTCGAAATGGTATATGATTATTGCTGTTTGTTGAGGTGAAAATTGACGGCGAGTGTAATGCGGGCTGTTCGAGCGGTGGCATCATGCTGAAGCGGAGCGGCCGTCTAGGACACACATCACAAGTGGGAGGTGCAATTTGGGCCGAGCAGAGAGCATCACGCTCTGTGGCCGTTTCACTCAGTGGATGTGGTGAATTCATTGCAAAAACATGCCTTGCTCAGAAAATCGCTCAGTCTTTGCTTCACTGGTAAAATATTTTCTTATTTCGTTAGTTTTCACGACATTTACAGACGGTGTGATATAGCAGGTTATAAAATCATATGTAGAGGCACATATCAAAAATGGTTTTCCGTTGATTTTGGATAAGACTGAAGAATTTCGTATCTTATCTGGACGGTTTTTTGAAAGCTTTATTATTGGCCGAACTGAGGGATCTGTTCGCTTGCGGGAGGCGGTAGCAAAGGGGCGGACATTTCGGAGGAAAAACGAATGAAATACTGCAAAAAAATGGAGCGCATTTATTTTTTCGAAGACAGAAAGTGCCACCAAAGTTGGAATAAATTTCTACCCAGTCAGATTCAAGGAGTGAGGCATTTCTAGTTGTGGCTAACTTATCCTCGCTACCCAGCGTAAAGAAATTTGTCTAATCGCGCCAGTTATGTTAATTCGGCATTCATCCAGCGTTCGCGTATGCAGAAGGAGGAATGAGTTAAGCAAAGCCACGGCAGCACCCTGGGGTCTGTGCTTCCTTTTTTTCCCGGCAGGTTTATTCGCCGTGTTTGCACTTGAAGGGAGGAAGAAGACGTCTTGTCCGTGGAAAGAGTACGGAGTATTTTCGAAAAGGATTTTGTTCGTTCTCCCTTGTTGGCATCAAGTTCGCCGAAACGAATCCTTGCCGGAGGGCTATTACTTATCTATGATTCGAGTAAGTTATCTTTGTGTTTAAAGTAGCAAGTAGAAAGAGAATAGGAGAGGTACCGTATTAAACGGGGTTCTTGTCTGCTGAATTTCTTTGGAATTCTTTGGATTCTGCCTAAAGTAACGCCCACTGCGCTTATTTGCTAAGTGCAAAAAACTCAGCGGCGGGAGGGGAGGGAGGTCGTAGAAGCCTTTCCGTTACCCACATATGGAGAGAAGAAAACACTTTGAAATGCTGAAATGCGAAAGGGAAAGATTTCGCTTAAAACCCTCTCCGGTTGTTTTTAACAGATTTTCAGAAGTCGATGCTTCCAAAAATAAAAAAGCAAGCTTTTTACCAGTTTACATTTAAAATATATTCGATTTTCTAAATAATAATCTGTGACAAGTGTCTATAATTCGGTGCAGAAATAAATGGTTTTTCGGCAAATTTTCGAGGTAAATTTACAAAGCTGATTGGGATTTTTTTTTTGTTAAAGTTACCCAGTTATCTAAATATCTTGCGGTGATAGACATGTTTACTCGCTTTTTTGCATACTTTGCTATTAGGCCGGTTGCAAAAACAGAGTAATGCTTATCCGTTTATTTGTTTGCTTCGACACCTTTTTATATTGTTTATTTATTTCAGTTTTTTTTAAGATTTAAAACGCCGTGAATTAATTGCTTTTCACAACACCGAACACTTGCCATTCGCGTTCAACGACGATACGAGCGTGAGAAAATGTTTTTCAAAGCGAATTTCTGGTTCTTCGTTTATTATACACTCTTTTCCGTCCTATTTCCAATATGAAAATGTAAGAAATGTCGATTGATGGTGAGCAGTGAATTGCTTATGACCTGAAGATGCTATCTCCTCAGGGTTTTTCATCTGTACCTCCTCAGTCCATTTTCCCAATGATTTTCGGTATTCACTGCCCAATCGAGGGTACGGCTAGTCGATCCGAGGCCAGCAATGACCGCTGTGGGATGGTTCGGTGATTGAAAGGATTGTGCGGTTGATAAAGATGAAGGGATGTGCTCATGCATGGTCGGATGAAGAACAGGACACTGTGTGGGGGTAATAGGTAATTTATACGTCGGTGATGGAGTAGGATCTGCTGTAGGTATACGTTGTGGAGTTTGAGTTTTTATCTCATCGGTGATGGTTTTTCAGTTTCTGACATTAAAATGCTCATCATTAAATCCATTATGTTTCTCCAATGAATTCGTTATGTTATATATAAAACTGTATAATTCATAAATTTCGATATCGTTTTGGTTAATTCATTATTTCTTATAAGAGTAGAAGTTGGAGGAGATTTTAAGATATTCTTTCCATATAGAATTACTGTAGTAAACGCAGTATATTGTTTTTTTTCTTTGCACTTCATGTGATATTGCGTTGTTAATATACTGGGGCTGCAGATGAGCTTAGCAGATCTTCAGGAGAGGGAGGGAGGAGGTGGGGGGATAGGGTGATAGCTGTACGGGGTCGATTTTGAGCTGAGGTTGCAGCTTGATGGAGGCGACGAAAGGAAAATGATATAAAAAGAGAAAAAAAAACGAGGAGAAAAAAAATGAAAGGGACAAAAATTTGAAGGTGCAGATCGGTGCAGCGAAGAGCTAAGGCTGTAATCAAGTTTGGAAAGCGGGTGTGAAAAGCTTACCTACAGGCAGAAATTGGCGGCTAGTATGCTCATTGCTCAACCTCTCATATAGGTTATGTACCGTTGACTTGCTAGTTGTTTTTCTTTTTGTTTTTTTTTTTTAACAATAAAGATTTCCAAAAATTTTAGCCAATTTTCTTTGTGCTCATTAATCGTTTGCAGCGATTTGCTATTGTCATGTGCAGACGTTCACTTGTTGGATGTGGTGCATAAAATGAATATGTGCGATTGCTTTATACTTGCTAAGATACTCAAACGAGCTTTTGTTCTCTCAAACGAGACAATTATTATTATTTTTTTTGATTTTCCCGAGATAGTGCAATTCAGTTTTTTTTTCTTCCCGCTTCGATCACTGTTTTAAAAAAATGGGATTGATGGCATTTTGATGAGTCGAAACGACAGGTGTAGTTGAAAGAGGAGCGGAGCTAGAAGGAGACGTTCATCTCCTAAAATATAGCGCTGTCGGAAAGTCACTTCGCTCTTCTTCTGTCTATCCTTCTAACCCTCCCGCTCCCTCGCCTCGTTACCGGGTTTATGTTTCATGAATTTTTACCTTTTTACCTTCTGCTACGTCCTCAAATTTTTTGCAGTTGTAAGTTATTAATACCCTTCTCACCATGCAGTTTTGAATTTTTGGTTCTGGCGATCTTCCTAAATTCTGGCGATCCCCTCCTGTAGTGAATGGGAAGTAGCAAGAAACTTCGGACAGTCTTCGGTTCAGGGGTCGGCATTGTTTCCGGAGTTTTTGCCATCAAAACAGCATGTTGGAACATGCAGTATTGTCAGAATCAAGCGTACCATTTGAGCGACGTAAGAAAATGATGCTGTATTTAGGTGTGTAGTCAATGCTTTGGTGTGTGTGCTTGCGGATTATTGTTATGCATGCAAGAGTGTGACATATGCATCATTTGACACACTCACTGTACACTTTATTCGACGTGCAAATTTCACAGCATTTTTGCCCTCTATCGCCATTCAGAATGCCATTTTTGCAGCAATTTTCTTTCGTTGAGGCTATAACAATTGCGTCAGGTTTCCGTTTATCATCTTTTTTTATGGCAAGGAATTTTCATTATTTGGAGACGCTGCAGCATTCGTTAATTTAGTTATGAGTACCAATCAAATTTGGGGTGGTGTCTTTTTTTCAAATGGTAGATTGTTGCGTTGTTTTCGAGATTTTGACAGTTATTACTTCTTATAGGTGAAAAAAAGTGCCTGCGCTTTTTTTTCGCAAAACTTAAGCGAGAACGCTTAAGAAACGGTGGGTGCTTTGAATCAGGTATGTCCAGTCTGTCTCTCGTCGTTAATTTGTGTCGCTGTTCGATGCACCCACCGAAGTAGTATGTGTATTTTGCACACTCTTTTAACGATCTCCGACTGCAGAATTTTGTGACCTTTTCCGTGTTGAACAGGGAGAGTATTTTTTGGATAGCACACTGTAGGCTGGTTGGCTACTGAAATATCGACAAACTGTCCTCGGTGCGCATCATAGTTCTAAGATATTTGTTATGGGCAAAATTCCTCATGCGATCGTTCATGTTTTTTTTTTTTGAAGGCGTTCTTATGCATTAGTGATAATGTTACAGAACAACTGGGAATGATGTGGGAGGAGTACGAAAGAGGAGGTGAAGAAGTGAAGAATTTCATCATCCCTTTGCGTGACAACGATCTGCTGGAGGAAAATGATGATTTCTATACAGTTGATGTTCGGCCATCGCTCGAAGAAGTCATCTCGGAAGTATTTGGTACGTTGCTTGCTTGGCTGGCGTATTATAAATAAGCCTGTCATCACTCTGCATGTGGACAGTGCCGTAATTCGCAACTTGGTCGAGCTGAGGGCGTAACTTGTTTTGAAATGGATATTGAAAAGGGAAGAGAGAAAGAGTGAAAAGTTCGAAGATGAAAGAAAGTGAATCGTAGAAACAGGTACGATTGAAAATGTAGGTTGCAATCAGATTCGGAAATTGGATGCCGATGAGCTCATCTGTGGCGCTTGCTATTACATTTTTTTTAAAGGTGAGAAAAAGTACTAGAAGCGCTTAAATAGTGTATTATTTGAAATTTTCATGTAGTTGTCATAGGTGATTTGGTAAAGGCCTATTTATTGCACGGCTGATCTTTAAGACGGCCAAAGGAAGGGAGGCGTTAAGCCTACAATTCGATCAATCTCCCACCACCGAAAGCATCAGGGAATCGAACAAGAGCATTGTTTGTGATCTAGACGGTCACCGTTGGTCTCCGTTCCTCAGACATAATGTGGTCGAATTTTTTTGTTCCACTTGCATAGTGAGGTATTTATCGCAAGGCAGAAATATGCTAAACTAGCCGAAGTAGCTCGCAGTATGAGAGCTATTGTGAATTTGATAAGGATTATGCCGTTTCGTGCTCACCGTGAAAGAAATCGGCATATCGGTAAGAGGTCATGTCTAGATAGACGTTGTGTTCCGTAGCTGAAGTCGGCTGAGAGATAGCTGAACTATGATGACACATTGTGCCATAGTAGAGTTTTACACTGTATAGTGCTGTTAAAAAGAGTAATGTGCTGTATTGGTTGCAGCCTTCAAAAGGGAAGTTGAAGATGGACAATGGCAACGTATTGTCACTCACTTCGGGTACTTCTTCTTCACTCTGAAGTAAGTCGTTTGCTATGTCGCCGATCCGGGATGTTTGCTCATAGTGGTGTCGTGCTCAGGTGATACACTAACGGGACTAAGCGAGAAAAGCGCTGTGAATTTTTCTTTCATGACCTTAAACCCATTAGGGTGTTGAAAAGGCAGGAGTATGAGGGTGAGAAATTCTGTCAGTCGTATCCTTTTAATCTGGTCTCGTTATTGGCCGGACAGTACCGCACAATATGACGGTATCGAATTTTTTAAGTGTTGCGTTTGAAAGGTTTATCTGGAGAGAAAGATTTCGCTGGCGAAGCGAATATTTTGTCTTGTTGTGATTACTGTGTACGAAACTGGCCAGAGTGGTTAGAAGTTTTCTTTAATAGTCGAGAGTTTTTTTAGCTGTCATTTCGCACTGTGCTTGCATTTTATCAAAGTTTTTAAGAAACCTAGCGGTAGTCGTGAAGAGTAAGAAATTAAGTAGGAAATGCAAGTTAGAAAATAAAAGAAATATACAGAAGTGGAATGCCTTAAGCAGCGAGCATTTTTCTCAGGAGCAGTAGTATCCTTTGCTGAGTGGTAATAATGCCTCTTCAGGAAAGAAAAAGTGTAATGCGCAAAGTGCACTTTTGCAATTGCAGGCGCATCTCGGAAGGAGAGCCATGGCGACTTCGTGTTCAGCTAATATCTGCTTTGATTACAGGTTCGTCTCTTTGACACATATTCCTACAACGATTTTGTTATGAAGAGAAAGCGGAAGAAGCGAAAAGTTTGCGGAGAGCAGAACTTTGGACTCTGACCTCTCGCTTTTCGGGCGATCGCGCTATATATTTTTTCTTAGTTGCGAGTTGTCCTTCGTGCTAGTAATGTCCAGCCATCATGATTGGTATAACTAAGGTACGACTTGAGTGAAATCCGCAACTTTATTCCATTTTTATTATCTTGAGCGAAAATCTTTCAAAGCAGCAGAAGCAATGAAATTTTAAAGAAACTACTGCTCGGATTCATTCGCAAGAAAGGTTCGTGCTGCCAGAAGGATTTTAAATGAACCATTTTAGAAATTAATGGAGTTTGCAACAGGAATTGTTTAATAATGCATACTGTCCCTCGCTTATTAACTTTCCAATCACGCACTTTCACCGAAACGAACCGGCTTGATGGCGACTCCATTTTTTATCCATAAGGTTCCGAACATTCTAAAAGATCCACGAAAAAGAGTTAACTTATGGAGCTCATGGTAGCCAACTTAAGTGCTGTTGAAAATAGGTTTGCTGGGAAGTCATACATTGTTCTCCTATGTATGCGTTAGAACAGGAGGTTCGAGTTGCTAGCAAATAGAGTTATGAATTATTCTGGAACTATCTTGTTCTTTCATGTTTTTATTTGTTTACTTAATTTATTTATTTAATGAATCAATTTGTTCGATTTCTTAATAACTAAGTTAATTAATTAATCAATTAAGAAGTTTGTTTAATTATGCCCGTCGTAAAGATGAATGCATGAAGAATTAGTCAAACGAGAACGATATTTATGTAAAGGTTTGAACGGTGCAGTGGACAGTATAGAGGAATTGTTGCCGGTGCTGATGGGTGATGCAGAAGAGGCGACATCCACAGAAAACGTTCGGGAGAGGCAAACGCATGCACGTGCTTTCCAAATGTATGTGTACCTGCTGTGTCGTCTAAGCGACCTATTTGAGACTGAAGCCGTCAATAAGTTAGTCCTTTATAACTTTATTCTTAAAATTGTTATTAGCAGTATAATGAAGTAAGCTTTCTTTTAGAGATTATGTTACTTTTACAATGCAAAGGCAGTTTTGATGTTTTTATGGAGTAGCTGTTCGCGATACTCATTTGTGAAAGAGGGAGATATGGAGGGTTGCGGAGGGAGAGCTTCTGAAGAGGGGGTCTTTAGGCATTTGGTTGATTATTATCGGATTTTAAATAATATTGTTCAGATCAGTGAACGGCAGCAGCTCGTTAACCATTACAGAGGCTTAGCCATAAAGTTTCTGTTTTGAATTTTTCTCACCAGAATAATTTGGACTCATATTGTCATTAGTTGTTTGGTAACTACAGTAATGTGCGCACTTAAGTTTATGTGAATAAATGAATTTGTTCAGAAAGTGAACGATACTCGGAAAGTGTTGCGACTGATATATTCGCAAACGATATATTTAAAAAGTGTGTGAAAAACGTTTGATGTGATTACAGGCAAAAGAGCGCTGCATACAGTGGTGTGAAAAGATGTCGCAAGGCGTTGTTGGAGAATGAAGATGCTGAATTTGTGGATCGGTGGATTGTTGATAGGCAGGAGATATTGACCGTTATGCAGAGAGCACTTTCACTGAGCGTAACAGATGCTGAAGGCAAGAAACGTCATGCAGCGATAAAATACCTATGGGAACCAGCTATCATTTGCCCTAATTTTATGAGGTTAGTTATAAGTTTGTTGCTATTGAATGCCTATGTTATTTCTAATGAATTCTTTTATTCTGTTGGTAGGGAAGAAATATGTTTTTAATAATAATACAGTGGGAAAAACTTTGATCGCAAGAAGCACATATTTGTGTCGAAGGAGTTTTTTGCATGTAAATGTAACGTTTCACAATACGATAACCTTACAACATAATAGTACTTTGTGCAAAGACAGACGTGTGTTGATGAGTACATTTTTGTTTGGTAGCGCGTTATTTGCGGACAGTGCGAGGTGTTTCAAAGGTGTACAATTAATTGCATTACGCACTTGTTTATTCATTTGTACAATTTGGCACTCTCTGCTTTCGTAGTAAAAATTTTTCTTGATTTTTTTTGCTTATTTATTAAAACATTTTTTCGCATGTTTTTGACAAACCACTATCACTAAATTACTATGTTCAATTTTTGTTTTCATTTTTTTTACAATGTAAAGTGCTGTTAGTTGTTGTTTATGAGTGTTTTTCTCGTTGAACAAATGCTTTGTTAATAGCGAGTGGAAGAGGAATACGATCTGTTAGGGATCTTTAGCTCAGAGTTATCCTCATGAGGCGTTCGGTTTATGCCAAAATCGTTACATTTTAGCAGCTGGAATTGTTTACACATTTAGTACATTCATTGCTCAGCTATTAAGACCAATGTGATACTGGTTGCAGGGTAGTGAAAGACCTGGCGTATAAATTGCTCGAGAATCCCGAATTGGGCAAGTTGAATGGTCGTGAATGGTTGCGTATGATATTTAATTATCTTCGGATCATCTGTATCAATTTCGATGAATTTCCGAGTATGATTTTTTTTATAGTTTTGACGGAGAATGAAGAGGAAAAGTAATCTGGCCATATCGAGCACATTCCATCACTTCTGCCTTGAGTTGGCCTCACGCTTCATTGTGATCTTGTATTGCTTGCTAGGAGTGACTGGCTTGAAGCTGGTGAAATTCTTAGTGGTGAGGCAGCGACTGTAAGGATGAATTTCGAACCAAAATCGTGTAGCAGATTGTTTAATGTGCCGTTTGATGCTGAGCCATCATCTTCTATTTGTTACAGATGCCATAATTGACTAGGCTTTTCATACTTTAAGCCAACCTGGACATCGTAGAGCATATGAACCCGTCTGCAAAGGGTTATTTTCTCCCGAGCCAACCTGGACATCATAGAGCGCATGACCCCGTCTGCGAAAGACGAGTAATTTTCTCCCAGTTTTCTCTTTACTCCATTTCATACCTTTGGTGTGTCGTTGTTCATTCCAAGGTTGAGGCGAATCAGGCAGTTGAAGTTACTCCTGCATTTTAACTGTTCATTGCAAGGTTGAGACGAATCACGCAATTGAAGGTACTCCTTTATTTTAAGAAGTGCTTCACGTAAAGGTGAAGTAACCAGAGTCACAGGCAGAAACAGATATGCAAGCGAGCAGACGGCGTCATCATAATACGCTTTGCAGATTGCGGATTTATCACGCAGTTGGATATAATATGTGTAAAAGTTGCAGAAGTGGGATCGAAGTTGATAGGATTGATGAAGAGACTTGATTATTTGTCTGTGCAGTCGCAGACACAGTCACCATTTGTGGATGCGATTGAAGCTGCATCCGTAAAGGACGACATGGACCCACTATTTAAGTCGATGCTTGACTCATTCGGTAACTCTTTGGTTTAGTTTTTGCCTTTACTAGAGAGTGAGAGAGAGGAAGAGCTATATCAACGAAGGACGAGGCTGCAAGGGCACGCTGAAAATATAGCCTTCATTCTGCTTTGGCAAGAAATATTCATTTTTTCATCTAGTTTTTACTAGAACAAATTTGCAACTTTCTTATTGTAAATATACATTATGTCGGAGGCACAGAAAATACTCTATCGTGTTTCGTGACTTGTGAAGGAAAGAGGATGTTTTGAAAGACGAAATGCTTAGTTTACTTGCAGTAATTTAATTTTATAGTTTTTCACGCTATAGCCATTAGTTATACTTCGCTACCTTCTGCGCTTATAGCGTGCAAATTGTAGTATGGATGCTTTCGATGTTTTCTGGTTACTGAATGTTATCTGAGTAATGAATTTGTGTTTCAATGGCAGCTCGTCTAACGGCGTCTGATTTCTCGAAAAGCGATGTGTCAGCTCGACCGTTTGCGCTCTTCATCATGTCGTTGGCTGAGAAAAAGCCACGTCTACTGAACAGGCATATCGTCAACATCGTATTTTGCCTCTCTAATGATGTATAGTTGAATTATTTTTATTAACCGATTTCCAAATTGTTAACGCGAGCATCGCTGGGATTAAATATAAATACATACATTTAGCATATAGACATTGGGAAGGCATGCATGTGAATATTATATAGCAGCTGGGAGAGGGTCACTTTCAATTTTTGTCTGCTGGTTTACCGAGAAAAATGTTCGGGGTGTGTAATTAGCTTTTGTCATGTGGTACATCATTCAAAAGCTTCAAAATGTAGTTTAATGGAAAAAATAGAATATGAGTAAAATTGATAGGTGCAGCCTTAACTCTATGTTATGGAATTGTATTCCTCGTTTACAGTGCTTTGGTTTGGATAGAGTTTAGGGTATGTTTTTTTCGGATACGCATTTTTAATTTGATTAATTCTAACGCCAAGTATCAAGAAAGCAAATGAGGTCGTTAGCATTGGCCAGCGCCAAACAGTAGCGTACGCATGTATTTAGATTTTTCTTATCTTCAAATTTTAGTGCCTACTCCATCCAGGATGTTGTCTGAAAACATCTGTGTAGGAGCTATGAACGAAAAGAGGAACCAGGAGAAAATGTCAAAACTGCGGGATGGAGACAGAAAAAAGATTTCAGTGGAAAACAGCTTTTGAAAAAAGGTAAGCTAGCACATAAGACCAACCTTTTTTGCCTACATCTTTTGCCATATTCATCTCCCAGCTTCCCCATCCTCTGCATTTATGGTACCATATCTGAATCGTAGTATTTAGTGATGTCCCCAAAAACTTTTTTGAAGGCGCATAGAACTGAACTACAGCGGGAGTTTTTTTAGCTGAAAATTTATAAGCAATTCGGAGCTGCCTTGTAAAAAGGAAAAGAATTCAATTTATTGATGCAGAAGTCGCCTAAGTTTTGTTTCTCTATGAGTTTCGCCGAATTTGCTGAAACATTTCGACTGTCCTAAGCAGAAATCTAATATAGAGGGGAGTGCGTTCTTTCCCTTCTTTATGTGTCTGTGACAAAGGTAAAAGGTCTATTTCCACTACTAATTTCATCAGTAGTTGAGCAGGCAACAAAAATGAGTTAAAGGTCACCATTTCTACATACATCGAGTTATGTGTACTTCAAAATTTATGTGTGGGGAATGCGCAGGAATGCGTCATGTGGCTCAGTTTTTGTCCAAAAGTGCCATAAAATTTGCAGCCGTCTTGAGCAATTCTGGATCGCTAAATTTTCAAAACGAACCATACGTGTCCTTTTTTGCAAGCAAAATTTTCATGGCAGTGGATACAGGTTCGAAAATTTGTCTTTTGTCGGTGCTTATTCGTTTTGTCTCGGCGCTTACTGGGGCCTCGATGAAGTGAATTCAAACCTGAATCCTCTTTTCCTCTCCCTCCCCCTCGTTCCTTCCCGGACATCCTCAGCTGTATTTCATTTACAGAATTCTACGTGAGCAAGCAACTAAATGATGACGAAAAGATGGTGGAAGAAGAAGACCGTGTAGAAGACTTCACTAAACAACTAAAAGCGATCGACAGCAAGATCAGCTATTGTCAGGTAAATCATTCTTTGATGTCATCGACGACATTACTTTTGTGGGATTAATGTCTCATTGGGATGCATCAAAGGATTTTTTTTTTACTTTGCAGCTTCCTCTGATTCAGTTATAATATTTTATGCAGCTCTGCGGCCGTTCTGTGATATGCCTTTATTCCGCCCCCTCCCCCCCCCCGCC
>JPKZ01002567.1:457688-480667 GCA_000803305.1 Toxocara canis | reverse complement strand
ACCTTCTCCCCGTTCTCAGCAACCAGTGTTCACCTGAAATTTACTGTCACGTTAATGAGGTGGGTCGATGGTTGTTCCATAGGGAGACGATTACCACATGGCAGTGCAAGGTTATTCGAGCAGTATTTTAGAAATGATGCGGCATCATGTATCGTCATACATAACCGAAATGCTTTTGCTAAAGAAACCCATCCGATTACGTTATCAGCCAAAATTATCACCACTGACGTTTGTGCCAATGATAAACAGGAAGGGAAAGGAGCCGAAAAAGCCAAAATGAAATCGCCTTGCGGTTCAGGAAGTGCAGTAACTGTGCCGATTTATTGAACGGATAAATCATGTTTTGGCAAGGCTCTGCTTTACAAGTATCATCTGCTTTCCATATGTATAAGGTACAGAATCAACGTTAGCGATTGTTAAATGTGGTCATTTCAGGAAGCGTTGATGTTTTCGTTAGAAATGGAGAAATGTCTATCATCGGCACTGCGTTCCGTAATGACAGGACAGGCTAATGAGCTAGCTGAGAGTATCCATCTGATTGTTGAGGCTCGTAAATTCGCAATTCGTGGATCTGAGAAGGCGGTTCGCGAGTTATTCCGAGTGGTTTGGAGACGCGATAACGCTATTAGAGAAACTGTAGTCAAGTCGGGCAAAGACCTTTTCATATCCGCAAATCAGTTAGTTGGTTTCTTATTGATTGCAGAAGAGCTGACATTTTTATTGCTTTTCCAAGTGCCATGAAACGGTTGCAGGATTTGGAAATCGTCCATTTCGGTAGATATGGAAAGCAGCGAAAAAACTGAGGCCGAAAAATCTTCTTGGTCGACTTAAAAGTTAGTAAAAAGGATTAGTGTTTCTGAAGATACTCTGATCCCGAACAGCGATTTTCTCAGGAGTCGGAGCTGGAATCGCGTGTGTATCATTCCCTAATTTTCGCTCGTAATGTTGAGCATTGCATTCACCTCCTTTTCGGATTTTTTAAAAATCGTATTCCCTTCTTCTCCTTAAACTACCAGTACATGGTGCAACCTGTTGAACGCACTCACTCGTTTAACTAGTTCCTCAGAGGAGTATTAGCAGTATAGGTTATTTACTATTAGCAGTATAGTTATGAAGGTCATCGTTTCGAATCCGTTCTCCATTTATGCTTTACTGCGTTATCCCGATTACCATCCCAACTTATTCGTGGGTGCTAGGTCAATATTTGCTTTGACATTCATCCGTGATGTACAGGTTCTCTAAAATAAGCTCACGAGTTTCGCAGAGACCCGAATGTGGCGACACGGAAGACTGCGGAGAATCTCATAAGGATCGTGCTGGGTGTTTGCGAGGAAGACAGAATTTCTTTAGAGCAGGTAATGCTCTTTTTGTTTAACTCTTTTTCTTGACCTAGGATTCCTATACACTCAGTTGAGGTGCGTTGATCCGCTAAAAGTATGACTGTCGTGCCCAATGTGGGTGTCGTACACGAAAGCTGCCTGTGCACACCTCACCTGCTGCCTTATTTGCGGGGAATTTTGTTCACACCTAACAAGTTGCTGCCATCTGTTTCGTCCAAGCTGTCCTCATCATTATCCTTCCATCCCTCTCCCCTCTCCTCTTCTGCGGTTCCGGGAAATTTGCCGGCTACTTCCTTCGCAATTTTTGAGTATTTTTGGTCATATGAGATTGCACGGCTCTAACATGCTTGGCTTCGCATATATTTTTGCCACTTTTCTCTTTTTCTATGTTTTTCCACAGTGTCTTCGCTGATCCCGCCTTTCTTCCCCGCTCCTGTTTTGGAAACAAGAAGAGTTGTTAATCTGTAATGCTGTACTCTATACCAAATTGTGCATTGCTGATAATCCTGTTCTTTATCGAGCTCTTGGCAGGCAAATAGGCTGACAGCGGGAGTTCTCGAAATTTTTCATGCATTTCCTGCTCCACTCTTAAATACCTCAAATTTATGCATTTTCCCCGAACCGGGACTAGTTTATTACCATAATTTTGGAAACTTTATTGCGAAACAGAGTCAAGCATTTATAGGCTGTTTTCTCATACGTTGTTGTTCAGTGTCATCATGGGGCTAAATGGAAATCGTTTTTCACTGCAAGATGGAAACGTAAGTACCGATTAAAATTAATGGTACCAGAGGAGCAGTGGCATGCGGGATTTGTTATATCATGGCATTCGCACTTTTAGGTGATATGCCTGATGGCACGTGAAAACATGCTTACCATTGAGTTATTGGACGCGTTCTCCTCTGTTGTCTTCTCTACACAAGGTGCTCTTCGCATAGCTGCTCTTCGGCTTTTCTCTATCATTTGCAGGTATGTTCTTACTATGTTCTTTCTGTGCCGATCTGTTGCTTCTAGGTTTGTGAAACATTTTTCTCGCTAAACCAGCAGGTAAAATTGAAAGTGATCCTCTCCCTTGAAGAAAGCCCTATGGTTTATGAACTCAGAGATTTCTGGGGGAAAAGCATGGGAATTGTTCGACGGAGAAGCTATTTTTAAGCGGCTATTAAATAGCATTTTCAAGGGACTTTATTGAATACCCTTCCTCATGTCGAGGGGAAGGCAATTTTCACCGTACCTGGGAAGCACGGTATGCTGGAAAGGCATATGCTGAAGCTGCACATGTGCCAATATTCAGTCGTGTACGGCGTGAAATCGAAATCGTGCCCATGTGTGTCCCGTTTTGCACCACTGTGCTAAAGACCATACCGCATGGTCGAATTTGTAATTTTGCAGGGCGAATAAAGAGTTTATGCGAGAGCGGTTCGAGTTCTTTGTGGAAATGTCTCGCCGTGAAGCGTTCTTCGATGGCGACGATGGCACGTTGGCAGCTGAGTACTTCAACGCAGTCTCAATGCTAGGTGGCCTACCCAATGCGAAGGATTTGAGCACTCTCAGCGAGATACCCTTCCGACTGCCTCAAACACATCGCATCATTCGATGCATTGAGACACTTCTCATAGAAAGTATATACTTTATGGACTATTCGTATTGTTAAGAGGGTTGCGCTTTTTAATTAACGTGCTGCAGCAAGTTTTCAAGAGAAGTTTTAAGAAAAATGGAGAAGTCAGCGTAGTGAACGTTAAATTTGATGCTGTTATGTTTAATTTATAATCAGTAGAGTTTGCCAATTCTTTTGATTCAGATACCGGTTTTGAGGACTATAGGAGAAATCAGCAAATGAAAAAACTCGTTCATGGAAGGAGTTAAAGGCCTTGACTTTTTTGAGCAGAAAATGTTGTTTTCTGGTTAACCGCTGAAAAGGGGTGATCACTTCGTGGTCATAGCTTGCTTCTTTTGCCACTACTTCCACGTCATTCGCCTTTTGTTTTTTGCTTCTTAAGAGAATCAGTGGAGGGTGGCACGAGTATTCTCTACCAGTACCGAACCCGGTTTGTAGTTTTTAACGTTTCATGATCCCTTTCTGCGGTGCTGACTTTCTTTCTCGTCCCCTTGCACTTCCCCTCTGTCTACTCGTACCCAGACAATACGTAAATTGATATATGCACTGTTTTGCAGACGTGAGCAACAAAAATTACGAGTGGTTATGCGTGATGGAGAAGGCAATCAATGCGATTTACTATGCGGCGGCACGCCCCTCGCGAAGTGTACGTCGCATAGCGTCGAGCATTATCAGCCAGGCAAAAAACGCGCTAGCTTCGTTTTGGCTATCGAAGCAGCACATTGATGCCGTAGCCTGTGCAACTTTCAAGTAACTATTTTTCGCTATTTGCTAATGTTAACAATGTTAATTAATTAACAATGTTCGCGAGTAGATCTGAGCAACGCTGTTTGTATACAGGCTGTATCCGAACCGCTGCCTTCACAAATAAGGTGTGCCAGAAAAATAAATTATTGAGGAAAGTAATCACGTTGCATGTCGCAGTGTTCGACTTATTAGGCGATATTCGGTTGTTCGTGGACAGCAGTTCATATTGTGCAAGCGAGCGCAGACTATTAGGTAGCGTCGAGCAATACGAAACCAGGTTTACTTGTGAATGTGGCATTAATTTTCTCATAATACGTTGTGGGATGTGACTGGCTTGCGTCTTCTGCTTGCAACCACCTCTTGCGCTACACTGTTTTGCCTAGAGTGTAAGGTGCTGTCTCCTCGAAGATTCAAACGTTTAAAATTGCTCGCTGCTTGATTAAATATGAGTTAATGCTAACGCCAAAATCGTCGAATTAAATACAGATGAGAGATGTTCGCTTCACAAATTAAAGCAGCACAGTATTTATTACACGAGAGTTATTCGATCATCATAAATGGACTGACCCTGTTCTTCCAGTCCCCTCTCCACCCCCCCGCCCTTCACCCCCTCGCTTTCTTCCACTACAACCCAGTCATAAGTTGCTGACCAATTTCGAACTGAAGTCTCAATTTTCATGAAAAATTGCTAGAATTCTGTTAAAAGAGAAAGAGGAAAACGAACGTAAAATTGGAAAAAAGGAAATCAGGTCACAGGCTGATGAGCCGCCTGTCTGAAAGCTGAGGTCGCAAGCGGGTTGCAAAATTGGAGATAGTAATTTCTGTGTCGAACATCTTTCTACACGCATGAGCGACATGTTACTGATGTTACTGGAGCAGTCAGCATAAGTCTTGAACGAAAAGACCTCCATATGCGGGCAACTTCGAAGACCTTTTGCCATTGTCCACAGCCACTTTCTGTTGCAAAATAACCACCTGCACGGCATTTCGTTGCAGTAAATAGGCCATAGGCGCAATCCACGCGTAGCCAGAGGTCACACATTAGACAGTTGAGAGTGGCTGATTACTGTTGCTTTGAACAGTTTTTTAAATCTTAGTTTGCCAGGGATACCGACGATGAAACTGAGCTGGATCCAAAGGTAGAAGAATTGTTAACGGCAGAGGAGCGGTGGCAGGAGGAGCGGAACGATGTAGAAAGAATCAGCGAAATGGAGGTAGATGATAATCGGGAAGAGACAAAGCAGCTAGACGAAGAGGATCTCACGCAGATGCAGCACGTTTTGGTAAAGGCCCTTGAAGCAGACGCCGAACAGCGATTCGAACTTTGGGAGCTTATCGCCGAACGTGTTTGCGCATTCACTGGACAGGTAAGGAAATTTGTTAGTGTAGCATTCCATTTGGTTTCTACTATTGATTCACGTACAAAAGAAACCCTCAAATTTGTCTCCATTCAGGTTGAGTGACTCTGTTGATCTCACTTACTCAGTCTGGAGGTGGCTTTCGCGCAAACATCACTTTTCCTTCCCCACATGCCTACCAGGCCATTTTCCAATTCCAGTCGCCATCTCAAGTTCGATTTCTCATTGGAAACACCACTTCTTATTGAACACGAGTCCAAGCTCGAATTGAAGCGTCCTTCTTTCGCTGTGCCTTGGAAGCCTCACTTCACATGGCAACTCCTGTTCTCCTCCCTTCCTCTGAAGTATAATACCATTTCGCTGGTGAGCTGAGGTGTTAGTTTCTAAGGTTGGAATTGTGCAGTTTGCGTTGAATTATCTTTTTGTGAAAACATTGGCGGTTGTTTCTTTCTTATAATTCCTCTTAGTTTGGAGTGGTTCGTTTTTGTCGTATGGTCACCCCCATTTTCTGAACCGACCCTGATCTTTGTACTATTTGTTTTTTTACACATATTTTTTGCTTCAGCGTTGATGTTTTTTAGTGCAATATCAGCGGCAGCTTACTGTGCGTAAATCAGTTCGGCACAATTAGAACTTTCCGGTGAACTTCGGAAGGCATAAAGAGGCGTTTTGATCTGATCTGCAGTATATGTCGTTTAGGTATTTATAATTGTTCTGAAAGCTACGATCGTGGTGTAGGCATCGTAACAGTTTATGAGCACTTTATTTTTGCTGCTAGCAGCGTTGCATTAACGTAAAGGTTCTTCGAAATTACCGAAAATAAATGTTCATCGTTGGTAAATTCTATACTTTTAAATGGTTTCAGGTAGCGCTGAAAACTTTGATTCATGTAGACATTTCTTTTCTCGCAGAGATGAAGCGAAAAAATGAACTTGTCCATGCGATGCGGCAGGCAGCATCGTTGAATGGAGATGTTGCAAAGAGAGGAAAGCCGCGAGATGCAGAAGAATATCCTGAGGATAGGGAACCGACGAAACTCGAAATAGAATCTATCGAACGAACTGGATTCTTTGAGGCAAGCGAGGAAGATGTGGAAGATCCACTCGGACTTACAGGTGACCGTGGAAACATATGAAATTCGTTTTTTTCCAAACTAATGCAGCCTAACATAGAGCTGAGCGGAACATTATGAGTGAGTTGTGGGGCACTAAATATGATCAGATGTCTTTTTGTTGGTTTGATTGATTGGTATGTGGTGGTATGTGATTGTGGTCGTTGTGGTATATGATTGGTAGGTGATTATGGTACAATAATCGTCGTTGTGGTATGTGATTTCAAGATATTTATTCGGTGACAGGATCGGGAAATGAGGGAAGTTGGTTGCCAACTTTCGTTCACTAATCTCCTTTCTAATCGTTTTCAGAGATTGATGTGTTTTGCTTTGCAATTCTCGTCTTTAAGTTGCTGTTTTAACACGTTTGTTTTGCAGGGTTTTCTGATGATGAAAGAATCGCGCAGCGCGCAAATCGAATATGTGAAGTGGGCGTCTTCCGAAGGCGAAAGCTGCTGAGCCGTTTAACACCGTTCCTACTTTTCATTGTGAGGTCGAAAAAGACAATTTGCACCGAACGTCTACGCTCGGCAGCCGCACTTGCGCTTTCCAAAGTGATGTTGCTCAGGTTTAGTGTTTTCGTTTACTAGATACTATTTTCGGCATCTTTTTCCACTCTAAATTGCTCTTCGTTAATACCGGAGAATTTATAAACCCAAAATTTTTTGTACTTCATTTCAGTGGTAAATTCGAACGATATTTTCACATCAGAACTAAATTTGCGCAGCACTTAAATTTCTCAAGATTTTTGACTTACTTAATTAGTTGAACGATAAAGAAGGAATATCACAGATTAGATTGAAAATGCGCCACACTCATTTTTCATTACACATCTATGAATATTTCTTCGTTGTCCTTAGCGTTCATTTTGATCTGTACATTTCTCCATGAAGAGGTATGGTAAAATGTTTCTAGATTGTGATATAGCTAGGTGCCATGAATTTCCAAATCTGAAAAATGTTTTCTAAGAGATTGAAGTGGGAGAGCAGGTATCCGAAACGATTTCGCGTCTTTGATGGCTTGTAATCAGAGATGAAAATACTGAGCAAATCACTGGAATACTTGCGGAATGAATCTGTAAATCTACGAAGGGAAATAAGTTCTCTTCTGCGACCAGTCTTCGAGAGAGAGAGAGAGAGAACTATCTAGGGAGAGAGAAATATGTATAACAGATGTGCGTCATACTTTTCTCGCTCACTTAGATGTATTTGCTAAAAGTTCATAGAGCCGCATCACTTCCCCTCTTTAGCGGGAATTGGCTCGTTTCTCGCTGTTTATTTAGGTATGGTCTAACCGGAACTTTTGATATCGCGGAAACGAAATTGTGTTTTTGCTCTGTGGTTTTTGCAGTAAACAGAGATCCACTGTGTTTTGCAGTATGCGCGTGTGCATGCGCATGATGCCGATATTTGTTCACTTCTTGACACATTCACCTAGCGCGGAGTGTCGCAGCAATCTGATGATAGCGGCCGGTGATCTATGTTTCCGATTCCCGAATGTGGTCGAAAAATACAGCTACCATCTCTATGAACGGTTATTCTCATTCCCACATTCTTCTACTCTTTTCAAAACATCAGTTTTAGGGTATACTGATCGGTGCGTGAACTCAACCTTTCCAGTTCTGTCTTATGTACAGCCGTTTAGTTCAGTGTCATGTGCTGCTTCAGTGACTCCACTTTATGATTTTTGTTTTTCTCAACAAACTTTTTCCGTTGATTTAATTATATGGTATCTCAAATACAATACGCAGTTTCTTCTTATTTTTCTCTGTATGCAGTCGATGATTTTGCGAGACAGTATTTCTGTTAGCGAAACTAACCCCTAGTTAGTGTTTTGTTTGTGTTGAAAGATATATGGTTTCAGGATCCGAGATAAGGATGCATATGTACGCGAGACGTGCGTTATTGTGCTTGCACATCTGATTCTCAACGATATGGTCAGAATAAGGGGCACTGTTGGCGATATTGCGCGATGTATCGTCGATGCGAACGTTAACATCGCTAATTTGGCCAAATTCTTTTTCGCAGAACTCTCCAAAAAGGTTTTTTTAAAATTGATTCGCTCTAGTTTTTCTACCAATTGAGTGGTCGAATGGCCCAAGGGATAAGGTGCTTCCATTTATCGAAATCTAGCTTTTTTGTTTAATACAGGCGTATCTGAAGGGCGTTTATTAGCAGCACAAACAGTCGGATTAGAAAAATTCAGCTATATTTACCCATTTTTACGTTCTTTTCCATGCGATTTTTGCAGTCGTTCAATCTGCTATGAGCAGAATTGCAAGAAGCGCATGCCGTGCTATCCGGCTGTCGTGTTTATCTTCTTGCTTGCTTTTAAAAAGACCGTTGAATAAGTTTGATTCTTTTTAAGCAGCGGTGTATCTGTTATTAATATTTTTGACTACACTGGTTCGTCTGAACTGATTATATTATTCAGGGGAACATCATATACAATCTGATGCCTGATGTGGTCTCACGACTCTCTTCTAACCAAGAGGTTGCTATCGACGATTTTAGAGAAATTATGAAGTGAGCTAGTTTTTTATTTATGATCAGTCAGTGTATGTTATTGTTTCATGTGGTTGTTTATATCTTTGTTTTGTTCGTTCTTTTTTTTCTTTATGGCAGTGAGAAGTAACTGTGAATTATAACATTTCAATTGTTCCACAACTCGCAAAGAAAATCGATTAGCGCTGAGTGCGATTGAAGCACTTCTCTATGGTACAGCTGGCTTAGCTAAGATGGTTATATAGCTTTTTTGGAAGCTGCGTGGCGTAAATCGCTAAGGGGAGAAGGCGATAAAGTTTATATTGTTTTCCAAACAGTCAAAGCGAATTTCTCCCGAAAAAGCAGAAATAGGATTGCAGTTTGGTGGGTTGCAGATGTGGTTTGTTTTGCCGTTGAGAGTAATTTGTAATTTGGAACGGGCTGCACGAGGTGGTGTTTGCACAATAAAACAGATCGACGATGTGAGTACAGTGAAGTACAGACAACAGAACTACAACGGAAGAGCTTTTTCAAAGCCAGAATCATAACTCAAAATGGCATTCCAGAATCGGAACCAGAATTAGACAATGGCTAACGAACATATTTGAAGAATATTTAAAATCGCTATTCCGATGCACTTTCAATTCTTGTATCTGAACGTTCTTTGTTTTAGACTGTTGTTGTCTTTCATCAAAAAGGACAAGCAGGCGGATAGTTTACTGGAAAAGCTTTGCCAGCGAATGTATTGCACCGAGGACAGGTAAGCGAATTTTGTGCCAGTTTTTGTGCTGATGCCTTAATTCGTAAACCGTGCTGAAGGGTGGTAACGGGCTGAAAAGGAAGGTAGTGAGGGTAGACAGAAGTGCTTCATATAACGTGAGGACTAAATGTTGAAGTATAACACTCAAACAGTAAATTTTTGAAACATCTCTTCACTTTTGAAATCTTGAGTTCATATCTGATTTGATAACCTATGAGGTTTTTCTCGATGATTCCTCGTGTTTGATTTTTTCCTGTCCACCTTTCCACCACTGTCGGGTGCCATCTCCCGCAGCTTTCTTGATCCTTTCACGGAAACTGTCCCTTTGGTTATTTCGTTATATCCCATTTTAAGCAGGATTGATGTGAGTAATAGAACGGTAATGAAAACTATTCAGAGCTAACTGCAGTGCATGTTCGCTCGGCGCTTGTCCAGGGCCAACGCAAAACTGCGGAAAGCAGATTTTCAAAAAAAAACCATGCGCTGTTTTGGAACAGTGAATCAAGTCGAGTTTAAGCGTTCAAAATTCTGGCGGTCGCAAGTTATAAATTTCCAGCTTTAGAGCATGGTCGGGTTGATAAGGACCTAGATAGACGGTACGCGAGTTAAACGCATATTCTTAAGCTGGTAATACCAGGAGCGAGTTATAGAATAGACAGAAGCGAGCAATGAAAGCTCTGTTGTGGTTTCATGAAGTATGTTCAGCACCGGTAAAGTGGATGAACGATTGGCCGAATGTCTCTCCTACTGCATCTCACGACTGCCACTGAGTGAGAAGTCATTGCGAACAATGACCGAACTTTTACCCTCATACGCGTATCTTCTCTACCTCGACACCGTTTTCACCAATCTTTCTACCGCGATTACGCATTTCAGGAAGGCAAATGCTTTTCGTAATACGCAACTAAAGGTACGTACCGATTGTTGAGTTCGTATTTTTATAACTGAATTTTTAAACGTCAATCTCTCTCAACACGAAAACGTTGGATAACTTATGTAGATTACGAGGTGGATTGACGTTTTTTTTTCTGAATTTATTGTTTGTGTGGCGCGTAAAAGTCGTTTAGCTAGTTAACTGTCGTGTTTTTACAAGAGTTTGTGGAATGTTGCATGTAGCAGTTCTCTATAGTCGTTATATTATGCACTTTACTGTAAACGTTGTGATTAGCTTTGAAGGTTCAGTGGAACCCAAATTCACGCTAACGTTCACTTTTTTAGACTACAGTTCATCTATCAGTTCTTATACCGGCTAGGTGTTATGTCGGCCAATAGTTTGGCCAGTATAGCATTATTCTTTGTTATCCCTTCAGTACGAAAATGCTTGCACTTTCTGCACGCAGTCGCAGTTGAATATACCATCTTAACTGTGTCTTCGATGTTGCGGTCATATTTAAAATTTTCTGTTAGCTTCATTTTAACTTATATTTTACTTATTAATTTATATTTATTTTATATTACAATTTGCAAGACGTTTTGTTAATATGCTGCTGGATGACTTCATTCATTTTTTTAATGAGTGAAGTAACTTGTGATCAGTTCGCGATAATCAATTTCCTAATGGAAACGTCTGGATGCTTTCGTCATTGTGAAGATCTAATGTGCACATGTGCGCGTCTTTAATTCATGGCGTCGAAAATGCCCGCATTATTTCTGCGCGCAGTCGCAATTCCGAACGTCACCTTGCTCAGCAACACAGCTTTTTTATAAAGAAAACTATCAGCAATTTCCGCTTACGTGGCATGAAATTGCCGACAGTGATCAATGCCTTTAGAAACGTAGCAGTAGTTCGTTTTTTATAAAATGTCGACAGTTTGTTGCCATACTTAGCAAAAAGCTATCGGCAATTTTTTCTTTGAAAATGACGGTGAAAGTGGGCGATTTAAACAAATATAGATGGCGAAAAGTGGTACCTTTTTTCCACTCAGATGACACTTTATCATTCTACGCATATTCATTTCAGGACCATGTTTTGCCGTTATCGGCGTTGCGAAGAGCAAGGTGGCGAGAGGGGGGGGGGGGGGTTCTTGGACAGTATATGTGTGTACTAGGGTCAGCGCATGTGATGGAGAGGGATTGTCCTTTTGCGGGAGGATGTTTTTATTCGTACATAGTTCTGTGCTTGCATCGATCGCACATAGCTAAGCTCACTGTTTTCAACGAATTCACCAAGTTTGACCTCTTCAGAAGAATGGGTATTATTTTGATTTTGCTTTTTGAAATTGATTGTTTCGATTACTCTGATGATTGGTAAGAGTAGGAGGTTGTCTGCTGTTTCATGTGAGCTGTTTGTGTGATTGTGTTGGAAACTGTTCGCCTGTCCGCATCTTCTGCGCTTCTCTCCTTCACAGCACTATTTGTCTCGTGCGAATCCCTTCCATGAACGGTGTCCAGTTTTGCATTCATACATATTGCAAAGAATGTGGCTAATGAATGGTGCTGAATGGCTAACAGAACGTTTTTAGGCCGAGCTTGATGACTTCCTTGAGAAACTGACAAGAATACACATCGAAAAGGTGGAAGAGGAGTCGGTCGTTAATCATGGCCTCTTATATAGGGTTAGTTGTTTGCGTTTTGGAAAATAGTTTTTCGTGGTTGATAGAGAAACCTCACTGCCGTTCGCCTTTATGTACGAGATACCTCATTATGATGCATCTGGATGATTCCTTTTTTAGTTGAAAATCGATTGCGTAGAAGTGTTGCTATTCAATGAACTGATAACTGAGTGCTAAGTTCATGGCTTTTTCTGACAGTAAAGTGGAAAAATATATCGTGGTATACGGCGTCCAAAAAAACTACGATGTTCTTTTAATAGTTTTGTCTGTGATTAGTGTTTCCGTATAAAACGACATGGTGAAACATTAATTTATTAGGCTTTATGTATTTTTTTTTTTCAGAAGAAAGCTCGGAAATTACAAACCAAAGTGAAATCGTCGAAGAACTGAACTGATGTCAGTGTCAGCGGAGTCATTTCAAAATCTTTTTTAAAAATAATTTCTGTATACTCTGTACGTTGTGAGACGGTGTGAATTTTGTGCTTTAATCGGGTGAACGATTTAGAAAATTGTGATGTTTTTGAAGCTATTCTGTGAGTCGACTTAGTAAGAGTGTAGTGAAGAGGGATGAGGGTTTGGTAGGTTAAAGATTCTGTTGAAGAGAGCTTTCACTTTCGCTGTTTAGACAAAATATCTTCTATAAAGTGGTATAAATTCAAGGCATTTTATCACTGACTTAATAATTGGCTCTCGAATGTCTGCGAGCGAGTTATTCACTTTCCCGGCGATTTATTCAAAAGTATTTCCAACTGGTTGTTGCTTGCTCGAATACTTTGGGATATATACTGTAGCTCTGCAGGTGATGTAGGTTTCGTTGCGGAAAAGAATGTGTAAGGATAATATTTGAATTGTTGTTGAGATGAGCCGGTAATTTAACCAACCATGGTGTGGATATTGTTTCGCCAAATTTAAATCTTAAGGTAAGCCAAGTTGGAAGGCTAAGCGCAGAAATTTGGTTGAAAACGTATGAACTCGTACCCTAGTACATTACTTTTTGCATCTTAACTCACGAGAGGAAGGAGTGACAGAATTTGAGAGGGTGAGGTAGGGAGAGAGAGAGAGAGGGGGGGCGCTTGTGCAAAGTGACGCCTCCAAGGAAACGAAAGGTGGGTATGATTCTTTTTTTTGTGGGGGGAGGAATAGGGCGGTTTACATTACGAGGCCGGATTGAATTCAGTGTTATTCGGTACATATGTTCAAACAAAAGATCTCCGCATTAGTTTTACAGTCGCTTAACCCTTCGATCGGAAAAATTTTTGAATTTCATAATTTCATGCAGCTTTACGAACATTTTTTATGACTGAACAAAAGAAATGAAAAGAGGAACACTGTAGCGAAAGGACAACAGGTGATTTAAAAAACGTTTCTTTTGCCCGCCGGAAAACGGTAAAAACATTGAAATCAAATAGTCATTCGTGGGCTTATTGCACAATTTTTGGAGGATTTTTTTCGCAACCTTTGTATAAGCTTTTGCGATATAATTGTTATGGATGCTCATACATTATGCTAAACTCCATCCTACGCGCAGATTGGATAACGAGAAATAAAAAACAAATTCCCTCAAAAATGCGTTCTTTTTTTTGTTTTTATCGTGCTAAGTAAATTTCGTTACATTTCTTGTACTTCATGAAACTGTTGAGGAGGTGTCACATATAGGTTGAGAGCGTTCTTTTGCATCCTTATTTCTTCGTATTGTACTGCTTTAATAAGGCAAATGAACTTTAGATTTTAATAATTCGTTACGTGTTACCTATAAGCGCCATTAAATAAACAAATCGATAATAGGCAAACTACGTTGAGATGCACCTACACACATGAACACTCACACACACACACGTAAGTTCGAACAGTTGTTCGCTGACGGTGGATGATTCAGCGGCAGATCCACAATATAAAGCACTTTGTTTATGCATATTCTTCACATCCTTTGTTGTCCATTTCATCAGTGCACTTTTGGTGAGTTGATTATGATGTGGGACGGTGTTTTATGAAGTAATTTATAGCAGAGTATCCCAAACCGTTCTTGCGTATCGCAACTAATTTCGACAGAAGTTTTGTATACTGAGCAGTATTTTATTGTAAGCATTACTGTAAATCGCACGCTATTTTACTGCTGTACTTTTGTTGATATTTCTTTTCATGTTGCGTAGTTGATCTTTATTGAATAGGATGTTAGATGATGAAGACTAGAAGAGTCAGATTAGTTTAGTGAACACCCAACAGGCATATCGTCTCTGTTTGCTATGCCATCTTTGCTTGTCGGTTTTGTCATTCAACATTGGACAATAATCGATTTGCCGACAACTGCAGTCTTTATATATCTAAGTATATATCAAAGTATATCAAGGTCTGTGTGCGTTATTGTTCTTGTCCTTATTTCCTCTTCGCATTCCCCTCTTTTTTTTTCAGTGAATTTGCGTAATCTATATATGCATATTGTTTATACATTTGCAATAATGTCGATTTTATATGACGGCTTGCTGTTTATATATGCTCACTGTCATGCGCTGGCATTTAGTTCTTTTTATTCATACGAATAAAAACTGTTCAGCTAAGCCCAACTCGTTGTTTGCGCTGGTGATATAGTCACTATTGTTCAACCCAACCGGTTAGGTATGATCTGGAAATTATATAATATTGGAGGCGCGTTAATATGTGCTTCTTCACATCGAATATCATCGAAGTTGAACTGCACTGATGGAAGAGCGTCTGTTGAAATAGATGCTATGCTTCTGACGCGAAATGAAACGTTCTGTCGCATAAACGGGGGGGTGAGGGGGGGGCTTCATTTGCGACCATAAATGAGGTCGACAGTATTCTTCTCGGAGAGCATGCTTTAGAAACAAATTTTTGCGAAAAGTGTGATCAGAGTGCGCTATCGCATATGTGATGAATTCATGCGCAATTGACGTTCTAGGTGTTGCATCATATGAACTAGTCGATTTTGAGGGTCTGATCGCCGTCAGTTGCCCAGTATTTTTTCTAACGTACCAACCAGTCATCCCTGTTGGCTCATGGCATGTGTTCAGTGGGAATCGCTAACAATGGAAACCTAAGTAAATTTTGAAAATGAGCTCAATTTATGTTGTTCGTGGAGTTGCTAAATAGAATTACGTTTGAAACGAAGCTGCGAATAATGAGAAAGAATTTCCCCTTTTCTGTCTGAAGACTATTGGGTGGAAATTTTGTGACGGGCCTTTTTATTAGTTTTTATGCTTTCTTGCTAGTGCAAAGGGATTCTGAGCAGCGATTCGGGGGAGATGTAAGTACCTCAAATGTGAACAATTGCAGGCGTGCATAAATTCAAGTTTTGGGTTCATTGAAAAGTAACGCAATCAGCAAGTGAAAATGTCCGACAACAAAAGAAATGGAAATGTCCTCTGTTTAAAAAAGATGCTTCTCACTCCAAACGAAACCTTCCGTTGCATGAACTGGTCTTCATTTACGACCATAGACGAGATCAACAGTACTGGGCTCGGAGGGCATGCTTTAGAAACAAATTTCCACGACAAATGTGACCAGAGTACGTCGTTATCGTTCACTGTAGAGAACGTGACTGGGGATGAGCTTGTTGGAAGAAGGTGAGAAATATTCAGCAATGAGTTATTTTCAGCCGGCAAGCTCTATCGAGAAGTAACTTGGTTTCAGGATGACTCTCATGAAAAACTTGAGCGATTCACTTTAGAAGATTCCAAAAAGGAGCGATCCCCCGCAGAGAATGAGGGGAGGGGGTGATGCTGGAATAAGGCAACCGTCAACCACACGGCTGAGTGCGAAGTTCGGAAGCGAAATGGTCGTTGCGTTGCTCTCAGAGAAGACAGAAAGTTAGAGACTGGTGGTTGGACGGACGTCAACAAACAAAAGTCTTGAAAGAAGAAGTTTGAGAATTACTCTTGATCGGGACACCGGGTCATGATCTCGTTGATGAAACGGGTCCGGCAGGATACTGACAGTTACAGCACTGTTTATGTTAATCAGATAGATTTGAAAAATGGACTTTTGGTGATACACATTTTGACCTTAGCGCGTATCCGTGCCATTGCGTGTATTTCCAGCTAAAAGCGTTGCCAGAGCGTTGTTATAGTGTAAGATGATAGCAGCTTTGTGCATTGTGCACAGAGTGCCGAGTTTAAATCGGCCTCTTGCAGGCAGCGTCATTCTGTTTTGTGTCTCACCGTGGTGTTTCTATTCACTGACTACGGTGTGTGTGTAAAGCACTCGAGATCCGATCACAGCTTCCTCGCTTCACCACTACTTCCACACAATGGAGAACCCTCAACAGGCGGCTGACACACATAAGGTACAAAAGTTTATTTCGTTTTATATAGCTTTTTCATTTAATTTACTCTGCTTTACTTTACTTCCTTTAAGACATGTCTTATACATAGGTTGATCGTTTATACTAGCACAATACACCTGGTTTATCTTTATTGTTAACCTTTTCTTTTATCGATTAAAGGTAATGAGATGACTTTTGATTCTTTTCATCTAGATGACACATTCTTAATAAATTTATAAAGGTTAGAAAGTCGGCGAACTTTGTTGACAATCTCTTTGACTTGGTTATCGGTTATTCGCGCTGTCGTTAAGTAGTCTGGATGAGAAATGGGACTTGTATAACTGGCTCCTTCTACTACTTTATGTTTAGCCGCAAACAAAAAGCCAGAAGATCAGTAGGTAAATTTGCATCATTGTATTCCCAGCCGTTAGGGAAGTCACCATAATCAATGCAACGGTTTGCCTTCCACAACAAGGCGTTGCAAAAGATGAAGATGAGCTGAAAGCGGTAGTAGGGCTGTACTTGGAGCTGTTAAAGCGCTATTATACATCTAATCAGAAAGACATGATCAAGATCGGTCGGCAACTTGAATGGGTACTTACGTTGAAGCCTCTGTGAGTGCAGCTGAAGTTGCTAGATTGAATGGGCTACGGAATTAATAATTCCTCTAGTTTTGTCGCATATATATCTGAAACTGTAAGACAGCTTCAATTGCACTCCACATAGACCGTACAACAGCCTCAGGATACGATTGTACATAAAATGCCATTTACCTGTCGATATTTGATGGTCCGTCATATCAGCCAAAGCCTTCCATGAATAATTTGTGTTTGGTCCTTTAGTTGGCGGATCCTTCCCCTCAGTTTTCTATCCATTTCGAAGTGATCCAATCGATGGCGTCTCAAAGAGTGTATAAGTGACACTCTTTGATGAGTGGCTTTTTGGTTAATGCTGCATGTATAGGATAGGAATTCTGATGGACGATTACTGTTAATAGAGCGTTCGCATTGAAATTGTTTATTCCGTGCGGTAATAATGTGCTTGTGAAAAAAACTTCATAGAAAAGCACTTTTTAAGTTTGAAAAAAAAAAATTAGTTTCCGAATCGGGTGCCATTATGTGGATTGTCTTCTTCTTAAAGCAATCTGCATTTGCTCATGTCTATTGTTGCCTCATCAACACACCACACTGATTGCTTTTGTAGCAAGGCAAAATGCATACAAGAAAGAAGTGATTTAAATTCACTAATATGCATTAGAATGCTGAAAAATGCGAAGTACGCAATATAGATGGTCCAACGAGAAATTGAGAATAACTGAAATTCGAGGGTTGATAGGAAAATTTTTTTTAGTGAAAACAAAATTAAAATTACATTTACAATTTGCTGATTAGTTTTTGAATTCTCTTGTTGAACAACATAAATTCAAGCCTAAAAAGATGCAAAATTTCTCCAGTTGGACTGTTGACAGTAACTCTGGACCACTTTCATTTTGGTGTGCTAGTGTTTAAAACATGACATTTGGGACAAACAAATATCACTGCGAAACGACTAACACCTACGCACTGACACTGTAATTGTTGAAGTGCGTCTATTTATATGCCCGTTTGCGCATTGAATGAGCACGCCTGTGAAGGTCTAAACTTCCCTTTCCACGCTCCCCCCTCCCCCCCATCACCCTCTCCTCCTTCCTCTCCAGCAATTTACGAAGTCCTTTGCGACTGGAGTGTGCTACAGGTGAGGAGAATTGCCCTTTCTCCCGCTGTCCTCAATGCGTTTACACGACTTGCGATTCAGTCTCCATCTCCCTTCCCACTTCCCATGATTGGGATAGTGAGGGAATCGGTGCCGCTCATGAGTACGCTTTAATATTCTGCTAAAGCTTATGCCACCAGGCGTCATTTTTAAAAAAAAATATTGAATTGTTTATTGTTTTCACGGTAGGCAAAACGTGCATTTAACGCGCTTACTAAATCTGTTGACAATAGTGCGAATGATTAGCCGATCATTATTTCAGAGGAGGTAAGAGGGATACATCGCGAGATTCATCGGATGCACTTTAAGAAAGTTTTAAAATTATTTCTTACTATTGTACGTATTTTTAAAGAATGGTTGCTGCTGTTCGCCCGTCCATTCGACGGTTCGCCTGCACGTCCATGTATCCATTTATTTAAATGTTTACTTATGGCATTAGGCCTAAGCCTAAGCCTCTAGATTACTAGCACACTGAACTTGCCTAGTCAGTGCTTACCTGGTCGTTCGCTTGATCAACGATCAAAGCAATTAAACTTGCATGTTTGATTAGAGTATATTTATTTGATCTCTTGTTTGGTTGCCAAGTCAAGCAGATTTGATTATTCATTTACATATATAATTGGAAGTGATCCGGTTGGATGTTCACTCATTGTTAGTTTGCCGAATCAGCCTGTGATAGCGAAAAATGCGTTTCGCTATTTAGGTCGAAGCGATATGATAGCTACGGTCATTTAAATAGTTTCCAATTTACTACTACAATATCCAACGAACTTTTTGTTTCCTTCTGCAGCCCTAATGTTTTATTGAAAATGTCATGTTTTATTGATTGCAGGAAGATAGCGCACATGCTCATGAAGAGAAAGTAAGTTGATTTCTTATATGCGTTCTTAAGAATTTGAAAAAACATAATACCATAACAGTGTGCGTGCGTGCGTGTGCGCGAGTGTGTGTACATGTGCGTGCGTGCGCGCGCGTGTATGTGCGTGTATGTGTGTATAAGTGTGCGTGTGCGCCTGCGTCTGCGTGTGTGTGTATATGTCTATGTAAGTGTGCGTATGTGTATGTGTGTATAAATGTACGTGTGCATGTGTGTGCGTGTGTGTAAGTGTGCGCATGTGTATGCGCGTGTGTGTGTGCATGGGCGTGTGCGCATATGCGTGCGTGCGCGTGTGCGTTTACGCGAGTGTGTGTTTGTGTGGTGTGTATATTGCATATCGACGCTTTTTTTGCTGTCTGCTTTCAACTCACCATCCACGTAATCTGAAGCCGTGAAATTCGGTTTTGGTGTACTGCAAAACGGTAGACACGGCATTGAAATTGACTGAGACCGATTTTTCTTCTTTTGAATATGCTCACTTGCGTGAATTGCGTGCTTTCTTACGTAATTCTCAGGTGTAATGAGGAATTACGATAATAATTTTAGATCACTTATATAACTTACAATTTACGGTTATGCTCGGTGTGGTTGTTGCTGATCATTTTCTAAATAGACAAATCTGTTTAATCTTGTATAATGAAAACAGTGACACATCCTAAAACTTCAAACACATCTAACTTTTCAGTCAATTCAACCACCTAACGGTTGAATTGACTGAAAAGTTCCCCCTTGTGGAGGCGAAAATTCACACAAAACTTATCTCGAGTTTAGTTCTTCCTCTTAGATGGCGTTTTTTTGTTATGGTGAATTCCATAATACAGTTCGGATTGGGATTTTATGATAGGACTCCGCTTCCAAAGCCAGCATACGAAAATAACGATGAACGTTTTGCTTTACTGAATTGGATTGTTTTGTTCACATGAGTAAGGGAAACTGCACATTGGCAGTAAGCATGTATACTAATATGATATCAATATGGATGTATACATCGTAAACGCACTGATGTAAAGATAGTCCTTGCCTGTCGACTAAATAAAAGACATGCATTATGCATGCTGCTGTTTGATTCCGAAAGTTCAATAGACAGTCGCATCTGTAGGACATTGATGTATATATTTCAGGTAACTTTAAACCATCTTGTTGATTGTTAATAGAACTAAAGGTAATAATAAACAAAAAGTGAAGGCCTTCCGAGTTTTGCATATTGCAACTAAAATTTCAGAATTGCTCGTGCATGTTAGAACCGTGCGTCTGTTAGCCAAACCCCTAAACAAATCTGAGCAGTCTGTTATGCAGTACACCTTTGCTTATAAAGGTATTTTTGTAGTGGACATTATTGGATGCTATTAAAGCTAATGCCGCACTCAAGTGCATGTGCTCGAAGCAAGCGTAGTAGAATAAAGTTTTATGTTTACAGAGCGATACAGCGGCACCGTCGACGCGTGCGCAACCATCAGATACTGGGGTGAGTTTAGCATTTCTTATTTTCTGCTACAAATACTTTATATATTGTTCGGTATATTTTCGCAAGTAGGGCATCTTCATGATTTTTTTCAAGCGTTCATGTGCCATTCGTACAGGCAGTGGTGTCAACTGAGAATCTCCGCGATCCAAGCGTTGGTCAGACCCATAAAAGTAAAGTGGGATGCTTGCCAGAAGTTTGGCATGATATACGCTTTTGTGACTCACCTGCCAAACGAACTCGTTTCATAAATTTTTCGCAGCTGACTGAAATTCACATTCTGATTAGCCCAATCGCGCTTACAAATTCTCTAATGAATATTATTCATTCAACCTTCTGAGGCCTAGCCGCCGGAAGGCAGAGCCCGTTCGATTGATCGATTTCTTTAAGGTAGCATAGTTTTCCCCGAGATAGGTGAATTTTTTTGAAAGCATAAGTGGGTGGAGATTCTATGATGTAGATTAAATCTAACAAATTTCATAACTCTAGCTTCAGTGGTTTCTTATTCATAAACTGTCGGACGAACGGAAACACGCGTCTGTACACTGTGCTGACAAACCGTGGCCTGTATACGTAGCTTCAGGCTACTTTTATTTTCGCAGTTACTTCGGCTTCTGCTTATATCCATCTTTTATTTCATGTTTGATTTGATGTTGTTAAGTGGCAGTTTCCTAAGCATAGGCTGCCTAAAACTAAATGTTCCTTTCGGTGGATCTACAAGAGGCGCAGATATTCGACTTCGTCATTTTTGTCGTCGATGGCAGTATGCTGGAACCAAATAATTTATGCAAGTAATTTTAAAAAAACAGAGTGCCTGCCAGGGTGACTAACATGATACAAGCTTTAGTGGGCACTCCTATCGAGCTGATTTTCATGAACTGCTCGCAGGCGGCGAAAATTTTAATTTTCTCCCTCCTTGCCAGTCGTAAAAAGCTTGTAAAAATTTAATTTCAAATTTTTCTCTTTTGAAAATGAAGGCAAGAGATGGCCATAAGATATAGAGGTTACACCTACCAAATTTCAAAAGTGTGCTTTCAGTGGTTCTCACGTTGGAACCACCGCTAGCAGGCACATATGCATATACGCACAGGCATGACGCCACCATAATTCGCTTAACAATTTGCAATTTTTTCAAGGTGCATAAAACATTGAACGCTGCGGACATTGTCAGCAATCGGAGTTTAGGAGTTCTGACTCCACTTGCGAGCAGTGCTTTCCGACTGTATTATATAAGACCGTTTGTGCTATTATTGTGATGAGCGAAAATTTGAAGCATATTTTACAGAACTATTTCATGTTACTTTACTGCGAGTACAAAAAACCATAGGTAGATTGATATAGCGCTTTCGTTATTTATTGTGAGCTAAAACTCAACAGTAGCTGAAAAATTGTTCGGTAAAAGTGACATTTCGCTCACTTACAAATGAGGATTTGTTTTTGACCATGTAATGACCAGTGAATTTGCATGAGCCGGAGATTGTCTACGAATGATCGATTGCAAAATTTCTCAAAAGTAGTTTCGTCAACAACGCTCGCTTTGAACTTTATGAGAGCAAAGACATTGTACTTTGTGGAATGTTTGCAAAAATCTTAACGAGTGAACATTTAAACGAGCGGTCGGGTGGCTAACGGACGCTGTAATGATGCAGATGAATTGTTTTTGCAAAGTGTAGCCTATTCGACATATTGCTTTGCACATAACCTATGTGCATGTAGAAGCTCTGTCGAATTCTCACTCTCCACGTATAGTGTTTCTCTTTGCGCATTTGGAAACATTTAAATTGATTCTTGCCTAATTGCGATACCCACCTACCTATCTTCACTTCTTAATCTTAAATTGCTTATTTTGAAGCGACAGTGAGGTTAAGCGTCAACCTTGACCACAGGCACAACCGAAATTTGAGGGAAACAGCTCAACGATCTAGAGTTTGTGAAGGTTTTAGGAGAAACGACGCAGAATAAAAACGTAAGAAGTGCGAATCGGGGATTTTTGGAGATGGGTTGGGGGGACGGGGGGGGAGACTGTATGACGGTTAATATTTCAAGCGGCAGGTTTCCCATCCTGTCCTCAATGCGTTAGCGTATTTCGATTTCTCCATACATTGTTGACCTTAAATTACCGTCAATATGGGGTGTCCGCTTTTAACTCTTCTGCGTATTCGGTGAGTTAAGGTAACCAAAATGAACCAGAAATACAAGGTAGAGTCGTATGAATTTGCGAGATCTCAAGCACCCGAAGGAAGCAGATAGGGAGCTTGGGCACACCAAAGCAACGCTGCTTAATACTCCGTGGCAGCAGTTAAGCTGACTTATTTTGGTGGATTACGTTACGCTGGTCGGTATACAAAAACTTGGTCGTAAATTTTGCTTGGAAAACTCACTCTGGTTATGACTGGTGAGACCACAACATTTTTCTGTATTTTAAAACGAAGAAGTTGTTGAAGCTAACCCTCTAATGGCTTCTCTTTTTTGTCACTTTCTGGCAGGCTTACATAACACTTTCAGAATATGGTGCAGCTGTGTTCTGCGAGAACTACATATACGCGAATGACGTGAAACTGTACATACAACTGCGCTACAAAACAATGTGATATGTACTGATAAATAGCATGTACGACTGATACATGTCGCAGTAGATGC
>JPKZ01002567.1:417912-456878 GCA_000803305.1 Toxocara canis | reverse complement strand
AGGGGAGTGGGGGGGGGGGGGGGGAGAGAGAGAGGAGGGAGGGGGAATAAAAAAATGCAAACGATGCGCGCAGAGAATTCGGAAAAACGCAAGAAACTGAATGTTATGGCATTCAATTTGATCACAATTGTACAAGTGCATAGGCCTGATTTATTTAAATCAGTGTGGATCGGTTTTTTTCTGCTTCTGCCTTACCACAGAAAGTGATCTCCTAAACTCCGTTCTCGATGATTTCATACCCGCTCCATTTCATAATCCCAAACGACAAGCCATCACAGGGCCATCCATGGAATGGACCGCCTATCTCTAGGGCAACAAGAGATCATCGCCGATGAGCTGCTCATGAGAGGTTCATGGGACAAAAACCTGAAGGCACCAATTTTTGTAAAGTGCCCCATTGGTTTACGCACCCACAATCTTGAGGATAAGTAGCACTCATGAGGCGATCCAATTCCTCGTCCTCCCTCCCCCCTCCCCGTCCTGGACTCCTGGAAAAAGTCGCCCATGAATCGACCATTACTGATTAATGCAAAATATGGTTGTGGGAAGGTGCGTCGAGAAGCATTGCGGCAACTGAATTAGCTGTTCTCCCCCCCCCCCCCCCCCCCCCTCTCCATCTTCCCAATCTTTTCCTTAAATCCGGCTCTCTCAAACAACTCCTCTGTGCACAACTTTACTCTTTCTCTGCCTCCGCAGTAACCCCACAGATAAAACGTACAAATCGTCATCCATCGAAAACCGTAGTTTTGAAGTGGTCAAAACTTCTTGTGAGCATTCTGGAAGATATAAATATATGAGCATACTAGAATGTTCGTGAAGACAGAAACCCTACGTGCACGCGCAATAATTAAAAGGCGAGCTGTTTGGTTGTAGGTAGAAAAGTGAGGATTCTAATTAACTGCATGCTTACCTCTTATGTAGATTTCTTAGACGATCCAAAAAAAAACTAATAATGAAGACGCCCACAAATTATCCTAGATGACCTTTCCCGCTTAATTTATTTTAAAAAGGACACACATTTTTTCCTTTCATTTCAAATTACCAATCGCATGCTTCCCTCTTTTCGCTTCTTTTATTACTTCTTTCTACTACCATTTACTGTTTACTTTCGCTATTAAGAAAAGTAAAACGAATTTTAAGATTTATTATGGTTCACTATGAAATAATAGCGTAACACGCGAATACTTTATTGTTGCACATGCTCACTTTCCGTTCCTTACAACTTCTTGCACAGTTCACAACTATGAACTAATTTTTCAAACATCACTCTCATTCTATCAGTATTGCGCATTGGGTTCGGAAACATATTTCTTCGAAAGAAAAAGTTTTTTTCAAATGAACGGTTCTTTGAAAAAAATGACCCATTTTTATCCCTTGCATTCATCACATTCGGAAATTTGCTCAAGGTAATTTCATTAAAATTAACGAATTTCTTAAAAGATTTTCTCCCGGAGCTAATAGTTGATTACCTCGGCATTTATCGTTTACTAAAGAAAATCTCTAACATTTCGTCATCAAGTCGATTCGTCAGTTTGGGAGCATTCATCATTCAATGAAAGGTTTCTGTGTTCAGAATTCGATCGTTTATCTGTACCCTGGTGACTTCTGGTTTTCCTAGCCTCGTCCATTCCTCTCATTTAAGGGATATAAACCTGGAAGTATACATTTTTGTTTCAGCCAGTCGCCGAAATCACGGTTCAAATTGAGCTGCAATCGAGCAAATCGAGTGCGCAATGCTGATGTCTATTGAAGCACTATCCCCTACGTTCAATATCTTCCTCCTTTACTTTCTTAACTCTCATCTCATTGCACGTGGCTAATCGCTAAAATGTACACGTTAATATCAGTGCAGCTCTACGTGTTAAGGCGAGCAATATGTCTCTACTTGTTTACTTTTTTGCTCACTATAAAGTTAAAGTAACAATGTTCTATCAAACTGACCTTCCCGCATCGTCTTTTTTTTTTCAACAAATAAAATCAATTTGAAAGTTTGCAGCATTCGACAAGCTATTTGTTTAAATCTGTTTATGTTGATCGTTATCTGTCACATAAAAGTTAGCATAATTCGCTTTGCTTTCATTATAAATCACATCTTGTGTTATCTTTCACTCATCAAAGAGAAAATCATCATATATCATGAAATGATTCATGCATTGTTTGTAGTATAGTTATACACTGTGTGATATCAATCGAATGCTTTAAAATTGACTCTCAGCTTATCATATGCTTATCATGTGCATGAGCTTATCATGCACAAACTTTTTCGTTACTCATCCTTTATATCCATATATATGGTAAGAAAAGTGAAAAGACGCTGGCTTTCGTTGTAAAGTTGTTCACAAACGTATGCAATGATTTGTTCGGCAAAGATTCATTTTGATGCGAGTCAACGCTCTGGAGCGGCTCAAACACAGATTTTCTTCCTACGTTTTTTGGCTGTGATGTTGCGGATTTTTGAACTGTTCGCTCGTTCTCTAATTGCGCACTTATTAAAGCGGAAATCCTATTGACGTTTCTTAACAAATATTTTTTTTAAAATTTTTTTATTCCTAACACCTGCATCACTTATTCGAAATATTATTGAAACTATTTGAATACCATTTTTTTCTGAAGGTCATGCTGATTGTTCTGTTTTCTTTTTCTATTGGAATAAACATTCGTTTGCAACAACAAAAAAAAAAACGTTTGTTTGCATCGCTGCATTCATTTAACGCTTTTATTTTCTCCTTATCAAGTATGAAATTTGTACAATGTATATGTGCGCATTAAATGCTCAATTGCGCCGCCTAATAAAATTCACAATAGGACTAGCTTTGCAAAGTTTTCATTATTCTTGTCTGGAACGATGACCATCCACAAATGCTAATATGATTGAACACCAAAGAGTTAAACACATCAGCTGGCATGTATGAATTTATTCGACAATGCTTACTGGAAACCTAAGAGCCCAAAGAGCTGCGGCATTAATGAGAGTTTAATCGAAACTACGAAATATTTGTTAAGAATGATCTTTGCCGTATGAATATCGGAATTACTAAGATATATGGTTGCCTGCTTTCATGGATTATTCATGGATTCTGTGTATCGAAAGGGAAAGTTGAGCTTAAGTGCTTGTGAAGAGATAGACGAGGAAGAGAGGAGACGAGGAGCATTTATTCAAGATTGTTTAGCGCGGTGATTCTGTGGCATCCACAAGCTCGATTGCTGTGCAATGGGCTAATTTGTCTTCTTTTTATTTTTGTTGATTTCTAATATTAGAAATTTTCATGATGGGTAATGCGGCGCAAAAATTTTTTTCAAAAATCGTGTTTTTCGGTGTTTAATGTTATTGAGTGCAACATTTCTTGTTGCGCCGTTCATGAAGAACAAATGACAAATCACATGCAACCTTTTGTCATTTTCGGATACGTCACTTTCCGTCAAAAGTTCCCCATGCGGAAAGCGTTTGTATCGCAGTTAGCCTTATCATGCAAACGGGCAGCGAAAAAACTCTTGAAAATAACTCTCTAATACTTACTTGTAAGCAACCTTTTGAAGCTGCTATAAAGCTAATAAACAGAAACAAAATAAGCACTACGCTAGCAGAAACATACGAAACATTTTATTAACATTTACGTTTTGACTATTGTTTAAAATAGTCGCTAATTATGATGGTGGATGGAGTGTCAACGTTGACGAAATTAGTTCACATACTGATTTCAGCCATTTATTTACCTTTTAAGTGTTGCAATTGGTAGCCCAATTAAGGCTGTTTTTTTCAAGTCGGCCGCCGATCGCAGTTTCTATTCGATGTACTCTTTATTCGAGTGAATTCACAACCGGTTGTCTCTCTGTCAGTAAGCCGAATTATTGCTGGCAGGTATTACTATTTTTGAAGAAGCTCCTCGGCCCAAAAGAAAAACACAAATTTATTGGCAGCTATACGAATGGCCAACTTATCGCTTTCTTTACTATCGCAGTAAAATGGATAGAAATATTCATAAAACTTATTGAATGGAATATAATTCAGCCAAAAAAAAATTTCTTTTGTAATGAATTGGAAAATTCAATGTGAAAAGTTTAGAGTGGGAGAACTGAGAATGCGGATGAAGCGTCAGCAGCAGTAGCAGAAGCAGCGAATTTATCAGAGCAGAATAAAGTCGTCGAGAAGATGAAAGATGACAATGGGATGATCTTCTATACGTGTCGTTTCTGTGGGCTTACCTTCAACTACATGACCACTCTCAGGGCACACGAAAGGGTGCACAACGTCGATCAGGTTCGACTTTTTGGCATCCTTACGTTTATCTGGTTCTTTTCGACCATCATCGATCTCATATTATTGAAAACTCAAAATTAAATTACATGGCTTTTAATATAGCGAAATTCGAAAAAAAGAAGCACTCAGAGAAGATGGCGATTTGTTGTGACCAAAATGTAGGTCTTATAAAGACCGTTGTTTGGCTATATGCTCGCTAACTGCTAATGAATTAATTCGTTACAGTTCCAGAATTGCCGCTAACAAATGAAGAGAGGAGGGCGCAGGGGGGAGGGGGGAGGGGAGGGATTACCCATAGCTTCAGTTCAGCGCCCACAGAAATAGTCATGATGAAATACATTGCATATCCGCTTTAGTGAATAGAGTTTATTGCACACTATATAAGTCACTGAGTGACATTTGATGGATGGCCTTCAGAAGCCGAACATCGGTCAGTCTCCTAGCTAAATTGTCAACAAATGATTGTGCCATCCGCTTCACGCATAGCAGTGCAAGGTAAGAGAGATGCAACTCTTCCCACGGTGTAAAGGAGGGGGGAGGGGTTTGTCATAGCGATTGCTCATTGAGCGATCAATCAAGCGTCCAGGGCAACAAATTTTAGTGCAAATTTTCGACTAAGTTTAATGCTAACTGTTACAGTCCATTTCCCATAATAAGTGAGATCAGCACACTGTGATTGGAATCGATCGTAGAAAAAAAAACGCATATTTATAGCTCTACCGACTTGCACAATTTGAGAGTCGCTGTGGAAGTAGGTCTTTAAGTTACGCTTTGCATATTTCAGCCCTACAAGTGCAATAAGTGTTCCGAATCTTTCCATTTCATGTGCGAGCTGGAATATCATGCTAAACAACATTCAGGTACCGTTTGATAGGTTCAGTCAAAGAACTTTTTTTTCTCTCATAAAAACATGTTAAAAATTTATTTAATTAATTAATTGATCTTTACTTTCTAAAGAAACTAATCAATTTACATTCGCAGTCTTAATTCAAGCTAAAAAATCTCAACTGAGCGTGTCTGTTCCACAGCTATTTATATTATATTTTTAATCGTTATGTCACTAGAGCCATTGTGTTCGTTCTGATTTATGATGGCCTTTTTTCGTAAATCATCATCTTTGAACGGATTTTAGCCTCAAAAAGATGAAAATTTTCCCAAAATCATGCGTTAATTTTTCTTTACCTTATCAGCTTTCACCATCAAAAAGACGCCGCTATATGAACAAGGTTGAGGTGGACTTTCGAGAATGTGAAAAACAAGCAGATATACTTTGGATTCCTAAAACTGCATAGATTTCGTTATCTATATGAATTAGCTATAGAGGTGAACTAAAAGAAAAGAGAATAGCGATATTTTGCAACAGGAACACTTTTGCAATGAGTGACCTAGATCTATATGATCCACCACATCGATCAGTTTTGATCGCAATCGATATGTCTGCATAGAAGTCGTTGCTGAATTGCTCATAAAAGTAGTTTCGCCTTTAACATAATTCTCAACTGCAATCTTACCCAGTAAACAGACACAATAAATGATGAGTCCTTAATTTTCAAAATTTAAATTTCAAAAAGTTGCGCATTTGCAACATTTTTGCAATTTTTTAAACAATTATCTTACAATTATTTCTTTTACAATTTTGCAATTACAATTTTACAATTTGCAATTATTTACAAACATTTACAATTTTGCAATTTTACAATTTTACAATTACAATTTTACAATTTGCAATATTTACAACTTACAAACAATACAACAACATTTACAAACAGCCTTCTCGCGACCCTTAATGCACCGATTTGCCGTCACGTTTTTCATCACCACTTCTCCGAAAACTAATCGATTGCGTCAATTCGTAGATCAAAAGGGCTATAAATGCGAATGTGGTAGAACATTCCATACGTACACCGATTTACTCTACCACAAGCATCCGGGTGAAGATGACGATATCGTCGCAGTCGAAGTGCCAGTGATCGCTGTTCGTTCTGGTCAACGAATTCCAGAAAACGAATTCCCGGTTCCGGAATTTCTCGAGAAGGGCTACGAGCCAAAGCATCCTCTGAAAGTCTATTCTGACGTGCGTTCGAAGCCCTACATATGCCAATATTGCTCGAAGAGTTACGCAGACAGTCGGTTCGTTAACTAATTACGTCTATCTCTGGAAGAGAATCTTATCGCTTACGAAGGACAGGCGCAGCATAGTATATTACTGTTTCTTATGCATTTCCTAAGCACATGAAACTATGACGTATAGGCGTTGGAAAGTTGTTTATCGGTTATGACTTAGAGTATGTACAGATTGAATTTTGCAGAAAGTCATGCTTTTCATAACTAATAAAGAAAACACATCTTCAGTGATTTGGTGTGGAACTTATTGCATACCGCAAAACCTTACGATGACAAGATTGTGGGAAGTTGAATGGAGAGAACGTAATAACATCAAAAACGTTGTAACAGAAAACAACCTTGGTTAAGAGTTTACAGTCATAAAAATTAAACTCATGATAGCAATAATAACCCTTTCGCAGAAAACTATACATGTTACTTTAACATACGATACATATTGATATATACGTATATACGTATTTGTCGTTATAGTTGCCGCGTTGAAAGATCTCTGCGGCTGTCATCATAATGCTTTACGTTAGTTGAAGTTGCTTTTGCAGTTGCTCTGCAAAGTTCAATTTTTTCTCGCAATCATATGAATGGCAGTTGTTTTACTGAGAAGCAAGCTTTCGATGATTTGTTTCAGAGGGTTGTCGTATCATATGTTCAGCCACCGCGGAGAGCGAGCATTCCATGCCGGCACATCACGCTATCTGATGGGACGAACGGACTATTCATATCTGAGTCCGGTGGTATGAAACGATTCTCAGCATTCGATTCACTTTACCTTTTAAAGTTTTTGATTCCATCCTTGCTGATAAACGCTTTCTTCCATCTCTTCTCTCACAATTCTCATAAACTTTCGAATTCAAGCCCTGAGACATTTGCGATCGCCAAGGAGATAGGATCGTTTTGCGACGGTAGGCTGAATTTGAGAAGAGAAGCGGAAGAGAAGAAAAACAGGCTTCCGTTCGGATTCCAACCTCAGGGTTTTTAATATTTCAGCTCATCACAGAAGCAGGACGTTTGTTTTGAGGAGGAAGGCAGTTTGTGCGAAACGGCATGTCGAAGGGGCGGAGGGGGGAGGGGGAAGGGAGGGGCTGACGTGAAGTAGATGAGACCAACTTCCAGATTTTGCAAGAAGCGGTACTTCCAAAAAAAAGAACTGAATTTTTGGGAACGGGGACGAGGAAGGAGGCTTATGCGAACTCTCATCGAAAGAAAAGGGGGACAGAATTAGAAGAAGGAAGAATCGAACTCAGAACGAGTGCACTAAACTAGAAAAATAATGATATTAACCTCTTCGTTAAAGGATGGAGTTTGTGAAAACCGATTGTAAGATACACATCATAAATTACAGAAAAGAGAATCATGAAAGATGTGCCACAAATGGGCAACAGAACATAAGCGCCATGTTCACAAAAGAGACCTCTGTGTTTCCTTCCAACTTGATGTCATTGTCATGTAAGACGTCATGCTTGTAACATTTCTCGCTTCAATAAACTAAATTCAGTCCGGTCCTCTTCCTGAATCCTTATCCATCGGTTTTCTTTTGACACTGCGTCATGTTGGCTGTGGAACGTTTCTGCCGCAACCCCTTCCACTGTAAAACATCTTTACAGAAGTGCGCATTTATTTCGGGTGATCATATACACTCATCAGAATATTTACCCACTAGGAGAATGAGGTGGTGCTGTGTGCTGTCCCACATTGACAATTTTAAAACTCCGGCCTAGCTCTATCGTATCTTATTATGGAATTTTGCGAAACGAGAATTAACCTTTATTTCTAACTAATGCCGCCGTTGCAGCAAAAAAAAAGTTTATTCTGAAAAAAAATAGCGAGCGAAATGATGAGTGAGCAATACATAAAAATTTATGCAAATATCACCATAGCATTGGAAGGCAAATAAAAATTATTTGCTTTTAATAATAATAATAATAATGCATCAATCAATTGCGTTCAGGCAATCGGTACGAAATATTCGGCAATTTTTTCCAAAATAAGCTTATCGATCAAGTGGATATCGTATTTTATGGGTAATGGGAAAATCGCTATGACCCCCACACTTTGAGGTGAAGACCATAGCATTTCAGCACGCTAAAGCAGTTGAATTTGGAAACGAAGGAGCCCATACAGAGTGGGGGGGGGGGGGGTAGGGGACAGTGCGGCGGTATCCATCGTTCAAAGAAAAACCGAATTTAAATTGTCTAAAGTGTTAGCTGGTTGAAAGAGAATGCTATATTTGTGAGGAAGATTGAATTCGCAGAGCTCAAGGAAACCCAGGTTTCAGGAGAAAGAGAAATGGTGAAATTCGAAAGAGATCTGCACTAAGGTGGGAGTGCGGGGGGAGGGGGGGAAGGGAAGGGGTAGTGGGTTTGTTCTGTGAACCAATGTCAGCTTAGAAAGTGATTTTTTTCCTCTGAGAAATTTCCATGTTCAGTAGCTGTTATCAAAATTGCAAAATGAAAAGAGACACTGGAGTTGAATTTATGTTCTGAGTGTCCGATCTCACAGCGAGCGGCCAACCATTTGAAGCCGCTTTGTAAACAACATGTTTTCCGCATACGCTTGTTTTCCTCTTTGTTATCTGTCGAATTCCACGCGGGTATAGATTTCATTTCAAAGACTACCCAGAAATTCGGCTTCCTTTCTTTTCGATCGCTTCAATGAATCATTTTCGGGTGAAGCTAAACCTGAAAATAAGAACTTTAACTTTTTGGGCGCAAAGATTACAGCTTCTCGAAGATAATCGATTCATGTTAGAAGTTATAGAGAGGATGTGAGATGCTCGGCTATAAGCAAGTTATAAGTCCGTTTGGTACTTTCAATGATGACGAAGCATACAAAAGAATAATAAGTACTCTTTGTATTGTAAAAATAATTATAATTACTTAGCCAACTCGTTCCATGAATGGAAATTGTTATTTACTGAACATTTTCGACGAATTGAAATTTGTTCCGTCATTTGCTGCTAATTTATTAAGAATTTTCTGTTCTAACAATGAGTTGTAAATTTCTGACTTCTAGGCGACCGCAAACGTCATGGTCAAGAGTTGGCAAAAAAGTTGCTCAACGGTGACTGTACCGCAAGGTGGACGGAAACAACCTCTCTTAATCAGAAATGACAGCTTAGTAAAATGACAGCATATATATATATATATATATATATATATATATAAGAAAATCGCTAATCTTTAGCAGAGAATATTCCACACAAGTATCGTTGTATTTTTTGTTTCAATTGCGTATTTTTTTGAACTGCAATACTTTCTTTACGGATGAAAAAAAAAGCATATTTTACAGGCAAAAAAACGAAAGCCTCACTTACCTATACGGTTTGGTGCGCTTAAGTCGACAACACCGAAATCTGAAAGAAAAACTTTTTTATTATTATGATTAAAGACAAAAAATACTCGTTTACTTATTGTGTTACAGATCAAAGTAAGGTGACGACAATGGTAGATTCTTTTGTACCCGATCATATTACGAATAGGTCGACCTCGCAAAGACTACTGCCTATTTCTGTCAGCGTTGCTTTCCCTTCCACTAAAACGGTGACAAAATGTGAAGGGGAAAAAAAGTGTGAGGAATAGCCTTCCATCTCACCTCCATCGGAAATTGAGGTGTACTATAAGGATTTCCCTTATTCATTCGGCTAAGATTCCTTCGATTGAATATTTCTTTACATAACTCATTCACTAATTTTGCATATACACTAGGGGATTCTAATTGAAGAATTTCGTTTGATTCACTCACCAAGACTCATCTCTCTGTCACTGAGATGACTCCTCCTATCATTCGTGAGCAGCGGGTCGGCTGGATACATTATTGGGTTACTATACACATCTGTCGGCCTCGATGCCCTCAAAATTGCACAATTGTAAGTTTATATAAGTGTAACGTTCGTCCATTGTTCGCCAGTTGATGAACATTTATTTCGAGAAAGCAGGCTTGAAAGCATCCCTATTCAGATATAAAATTGGAAGGTGAAGCGGCCCACTGGGAAGAATTTTCTAAACCTAGAGGGAAAACTTAGGGCCAGGAAAAAACGTTGAAGAAAAAATTAATGGGAGTAAGATTTTAGAAGGAAGACATTTTCAGCTTTGGAGTTTTAGGCGAATCCCTACCCTCCCGCTTCTCTCAACTTCTCTACTCTATAGCGATGCTGGGAAGTGCCAGTGTTAGCAGCAGGGAGGAATGAACGGACGCAAAGAAGGGTCACAGGTAAAGCAAAGCATTTTCTATCCGAGTGCTAATTGAAAGAGCAGTTCTAGGGCCAGTCATTCCATCATCCAACAGGAAAATATACTATTGACGGCACAGTGAAGCTACAACAAACACTAAAGAGCAAATATTTGCTTGCAAACCGAAATAGTGAAGTGAGCGATGTGGTCTATGGTCGAGTGATGCACATAACTTATTGTATGGGGTGGGTGGAGAGGGAGGGGGAGGGGGGGAGTAAGGGAGAGAGAATATATTTAAGTATTACGCTTTTTTGTGGAACACAATGACTTCTAAAACAAAATTTTGGTGCTTAATATTCAATTCTTATTGCTTTTAGTCCTAGTGTGTCATCATCGTCGTCTCACCTCAAGCAGGAAATTCTAGTCGACGCGAAAGCGCCTCTAAATCCACTTACCTAAGCATTTGGTCAAGATCGTCATCGGTTTCCAAACTTGGTGGTTCACAGCTGATGAATGTATCTGAGTCTGAGTCGAGCAGCTTTTTCGCAAATGAACTCTCTTCAGCAAGAATATCCTGTATCCTGGTCACTTCTTTCACCGAAGACACTGACTTCGATGATGTACTCAGGACGTCAGATTCGCGCTCAGTTCGTGACAACCTTCCGTTACGTACCGGCGATAGCACATTGTCGGGCATCGGTGCTTCCACATAGCCAGTGCTTACTTTACGCCTAGCACATGCTATAATATCGTCGAGCGTTATCGAACTCGCATTTTTGAGCTTTGCCTCCCGTAAACTTTCGTTTGCGTTCGTTAAACCGCCATCGTTGTTACCTTCTACAAAAATCGACTCATAAATTAAAACATATTTCTGAAAATATAGCGCTATGTTTTGGTTATTGTTATCGCACCCAATTTATGAGGTTATTTTGCATTTTGTTACGAGAATTTTTACACCAACGGATGAGTGGTATCTAGAGAAGCTGATAAGTGGCAACTGCATGAATTACGCATGATCCATGTCTATGTCAATTTAGAAGCCACTTATTCGCATCCGCCAGTCCCTCCTCCCCCTTACCGACCTCTTCCCACCTTTCTGAAATGTATTCAGTGATACGGCACGTTACATTCCCAAGCACTGATTACGCGATGGGATTAGGTTTAACTTTTTACGACAAAAACTGTTGCTGTAAATACACGGAAAAAATATAATAGGATACTGAATTCTGCGATCTATCTTGCCGTACAGGCATCGAAGTATTTGGAAAGATGAACGCGGTCGCTTATTGAAAAGACAGGAGGAGCCGTTCTAAAATTATGTTGTCAATTTTAGAAATGATGAGCCATAAATATTAAAATTTCATAAGAAATTTCTATCATACGTCCAAATGGAAGCGAAAAAGAGGCTAGAGCAAAGTTGCGCAAAATTTTTCCAAAAATATCCAAAATTTTTCACAGTTCAACAAAATAAGTTGTATGTCTATAGCCGGTCTGTCGTCTGGTAATCTGGTAAAAATCTGGTCGCCTGGTTAAAAAAATGGATAACCGGGTCGTCTGGTAATCTGAGAGAAACATTTTAGGAAATCAGGACATCCACTCACACTACTCGAGTAAACGAAAATCTTCGAGCATTTAGAAATCTTCGTCGAATTGTTCTATTGGGATTGCTTATCAACGTATCAAAAAGTCGAGAAACGCTTAGCTATATCTGTGCTAATCTTCGATGTAACTCTCGAACACTGCGCATTATGAAAGCTATAGAAATTGTTTGCATCGGATGAACTTTGCTTAACGAAAACGCAGATGAGAGATGGTGCCAAATTGGATGGAATGAATAGAGGGAGGAGACTGCTCTGCGTTCGATTTGCATTCTTATCAATTTATTTACCTTTTGCAAAACGTCTTAAGACGCTTGCATCGTTAATTGATTTTTAATGATTTATATTAATTTTTTATATTTGTAATTTCTTCCCCACTGTCGTCCTATCCGTTTCATAATTTTTTCTATTTACATAATTCTGTTCGCTTTTTCCACTTCATTATTTAGCAATTCATTTCCCTCCCCTCCCCTACCCCCTTCCCCCTACCCTTATATTTTCTTCGCTAGATCTCCTTAATTTTATTTTTATAGCTGTCGACAATCCCCATCGTTTGCGTTCACCAACGTCTATCGGTTGAACGCTTGTCGAAGCTAAACATCATGTATTGCAACTTTCAACCCCTGATGTGCCGAAACGTCGGGTAAATTCAAATGAATATCATGTACACTTATTGCTTTAAGCAAAGTAATGGATGGGATAGAAAAAATGTATAATTATTTTTTGGGTATTCGTGAGACCGGTTGGTCAAGTAGGTGGAGTAATCAAAGCGCATATTATAGCACATTCTCGTTTGCTTTGCGGAATCATTTATAAAGGAAAAAGGTACATGATTTATATTAATTTTTTATATTTCTAATTTCTTCCCCACTGTCGTCCTATCCGTTTCATAATTTTTTCTATTTACATAATTCTGTTCGCTTTTTCCACTTCATTATTTAGCAATTCATTTCCCTCCCCTCCCCTACCCCCTTCCCCCTACCCTTATATTTTCTTCGCTAGATCTCCTTAATTTTATTTTTATAGCTGTCGACAATCCCCATCGTTTGCGTTCACCAACGTCTATCGGTTGAACGCTTGTCGAAGCTAAACATCATGTATTGCAACTTTCAACCCCTGATGTGCCGAAACGTCGGGTAAATTCAAATGAATATCATGTACACTTATTGCTTTAAGCAAAGTAATGGATGGGATAGAAAAAATGTATAATTATTTTTTGGGTATTCGTGAGACCGGTTGGTCAAGTAGGTGGAGTAATCAAAGCGCATATTATAGCACATTCTCGTTTGCTTTGCGGAATCATTTATAAAGGAAAAAGGTACTCGTCATCAATGAAGAATACTGAAACAACTTTTGAAAAAAAAAACTAGCTTGCGCTGTCTAGCATGCATGACGTATGACATTTGCTATGATATAAGTGAACGCAACAGAGACGATAAATGAACGACCTCTTTGTTGAATTTTGAGGGGATATTCAAAAATCGTTTTGTTTTCCTCCGATTATGGGCAAGGTGCAATTGTTGAGCGGCAAAAAACCATGTAATAAAACCGTATTCTTTTTGGAAAACCAGTTAAATCTGTGATGTGAATCTTGGAACTGAAACTCCTCAGAGTACAGCAAGAGAGAACGAGGTGAAGGTCGATGAAATCAGTGGGGCTAAAAATAGCGAAAAATTCAAAAATTGTGGTTTATACGGACCACCATTTTGCGAACTAAACTTTTGCCTTGCTACTTAGTGTGTTTCGATTAGAGAAATTTGAACATGTTTTTTCTTTTCTTTTCACAGAAAAAGAACTTTTCACTTTTCAGAACTTTCAGAAAAAGAACTTTTCTTTTCACAGACTAGAACTTTTCACAACTGGACGAGCTGGGATTTCAAAAGCGTTGTAAGCAGTAATGGAGGGGGCACGTCGAGACAAAACAACCTTCTAATACGAATCGCTCAGTTTAATTTGGTGTTAAAAACGATGGCAGAAGAAAAAACTGCCTTGGGGATGCATTGTAAAAGGGCAAAATCTTCGTAAGGAAAAACTATTCTAATTTCTTTGCAATTTCCATGCAACACATGTTTAGTGTAAAATTGGATACACGATGTTTACTACAAAATATAATACGTTCATCTCACTCTCCCTAGCCCCCTCGTCCCCTCCCCACACACACACACACACACATTCCTCACCTCCTAAGGGGTAGGGGAAGGAGAGGTCGTTGGGTTAGGAGGCTCCCGACGAACTAAAATAGTGGGATGCCTGTAGGCAACGGTACCGTCGTCCGTTATCACAGCCCACTAAGAATGAACAATTGCGAGATTGAGGGGCAAACCAATCCTAGTTTATTGCACCGATTCTAGCCTCAAGAAAACGATTCTATCCTGGACGAGAAGGTCACAACTAACAGTGTGAAGAACAGAAGAGTGCAATATGGTTTAAGAAGAGAGTGTCAATTGCACATAACGGTATGATGAAGCTTAGTTAGTGTGGAACAATCCTGTCGAGTAAATAGTCAGCGTAACAGCAAGTATCCTCATTAGCGGACAACAGCGGACTGCCAACATAACTGAAAACCTCTTGTGCTTGTGCCACTAAATCCAGTAAAGTTCGTCATTTAATCAATCGATGTATATATTAAATATATAAATATATATATATATTTATATGTAACCGCAACCGGAGCTCTGCCACTGAGCTACTGACTCCCTACATGTATATAAAATGAAAATGGTATCATTTAGCGTCATGAATGACGGATTCAACTCAAATAAGAGAGCAATCTGAAGGGTATTCATTAAAGTTTGCACTTATTAACTTTCCTAAGTTCTACGTTAACATGATGACGTATAGTCGACGGCACTTTGACGACACATTACAGTTACATCACTAACTTACACACGGGTTATATTTTGAGCAATTCAAAAGTTTCTGATTGCGTTATTTCCGATCGGATTTCACTAGCAATAAGTTGCTAGCTAATTATATATCGCCCTGTTCTATCGCAAAATAATTATGGCTATCGAAATTTACACTAATAGTTATAGCTTATAAGGATTGGGTGCGCCATTAATTAGCAATGCTTCAATGCGGAAAGATAGATCACAAAAAGCGCTTTTCTGTTTGAAAAATTTTGAAACTGCACTAGAACTGTGCTACAGCTGAAATAAGGAGTAATGCGTAATGCCACCATTGCTTAGGAGGGGCGGGGGGAGGGGTATGTTTGGTATCGGAGTGAGTCATCGTGGTGAATAAAGTCGATCGAGCACCAAAATATAAGTGTACTTTCTGAGTTAGGACGTTTTTACATATATGGAAATACACTTTAATAACTTTTTAAAAAAAGCACAACTAGGTACACCGAAAGTCTTGTAGGTACACCGAAAGTAATGAGAGTGGAAAAAAATACGTCGACAACAGTTAGAATGAAATAACTATGTGAATTTAGTTGCACATTTAGAGTCTCGAAAAATATCATCGTTTAAAAGGGCCCTGGTTCAGGCAAATGCATTTAACGCCCTCTCAACCCTAATCGTCTCCTATCAGATCCAGTACCAAAAAAAAAATCCAACTGATAGCAATGATTAATTGGAGCCTGAAAGTATTTCGTGTAAATTTAATTTAGCCCTTTTTTTTGCGGACGAAGTGTCAACCCAAGCGTTCACATATGGATAACTGGCCATAATTGGCCATAATTGGTCACAGCCGTCGTCGTTAGCAAAATAGCGATGCTAAATGACACTCATTCTAATCGTTTTTTTTCCCTATCAAAATTTCATTGTTCACCCAATCTCAACTTGTCCGATTTATAATCGTTCACTTTTGGCTGAGATCTTCTCACGTTTTAAACTTTAAAAAATTTGACATCTTCAATGGCATTCATCTATTTTTAGAAGAAAATTTTATTTAGTACATTCCTCGAGAACGCTTCACAATTCAAAAAGATAACCTCACAAAAACCTCAGTCGTCTCAGTTGGCCCCATTGTATGCAGCTAAAGGTCACTGCGATCGAATCGAAGATTATCAAATTATCACTCCATACTTAAAATTTTGTGCTATTTCACCGTAAAACTAAACAGTGTTGAGCCGATTCGTATAATGTCAGGTTAACTAGAATGGAAGCTATCGTAAACCCTGTAACATCTCATCTAGTAAGTGGAAAGGCTTAATTAAAGGTGTCTAAGTTTGATGGGGACGTTCGAAGTGGCATCCGCAGGACGAAAAGCGGGGAGGGGGGGAGGAGGGGTTGTGGAAGAGGAGGAGCTGAATTTGAGAAGGAAAGTGCACTGAGAGGGAGAGACTAAATTCAAGAGATATGGGGTACATGCGCAACACAACAAAACAACAAATCACAAGTTGTGCTAAAAGTAAAAAATAGAATATATCAACCACGGCCCTGTTCTTAGTCGTAATTTGTAATAAAGCAGTGTAATGAAATGTTCATATCAGTTAATTTTATTTCAGCTCTATCAGTGGACGTATCTAAGAAGGTGTTGCTAGAGGTAGATCGACAATCATAACGGGGTACACTAAATTGCACTACCGTCGGGAATCGACAACTCGTTTGATTTGATGAGCCATTAGAGACTTCTCTATGCCTCAGGTACATCCTTATCACTCGTGAATGTAGCAACTATCGAAACAACACGCTAGATACAAGCCACAGTTTAGAACGGCACCCGATCGCATTTAAAATGGATACGAAAGGGAATATTGAGAATTCAGCAATTATTTAGTAGTCCGATAGGCCGTCATGTTTTTAAACTGTAGCTCTTCTGAACAGAACCTTCATCGTCATATCATATATAAACGAAACAGCTGAGAACGAGCGCTAAAGAGTTGGCACAATATGTCAGCCACAATGGGTGCATATTGAGATTTCACCCGATCCGACCGCTCGTGGAAACCTTATACTACAGATTTTCTCAGCAGACCAACTGAAAAATGAAAGCGACTTTTTAATCCTTTAAGAGGATTGTAAACGGAAATGGACGACACATTTGAATTTGGGCACAGAGATTTTAAGCAAGCCGCATTTTTCATTGCTATTTGCGTAGGCGACTTCATTCTCTAGTTTCGTTCAATACTGAACATGAAGACTGCGAAAAGACCGAAGTCAAAGAGATTAAAACTGTGGTGCTTCGAAGTTGTTTTTTTGCAGCGAAATTTCCATATTTGACTAGTTCACGATCACATCATTGAATTTTCCCATACGTAATATAGGAGAATAAATAAAAATTTATTTAACCAACGAAGCGGTAATAGAGCCATAATTTGTGTAATTTTGCTTGAAGGTCCGAAAACTTTTTGGCAAAAGCTTTCTGCTCATGTCTTCCTCGTCAAATATTTCCGCTTAACTTTTCAAACAAAATAACCTACTATCTTTTTATTATCGGATGTTAATGAAATTGTTAAAGACAGTCATGTCCAAACGCTTGCGATCAGTAGTAATCCAACGGAGGAGATAATAAAGGAAGGATGTGAAAGTGAAGTTAGGTTGTCCGATGTTGTGAATGCTTGTTAACAAGAACATCACTTGCAGCTAGCCAACAAAACTTGATCTGCCAAACCTAACAATCGAAAAGTTACGAGAAAAGGCTTAATTGCGCCGACAGAAACCTATTAAATTTGCTAATAACAATTTTTTAAAGTCTCTTAAAGTGGCGCCTAGTTTTAATATTTTCAAAAAAACATTTGCTAAACTGAATATTCCGCACTTCCAACTTACAGAAATATCACGAGAAACCAAAAAAATTTATAACATCTGCAATATCTTCAACCATATGCCCAAAGAATACGTGAGGATGCGCGTCAAGCAGTCGGCGTGACTTCCGGTATGGTAGCTCCACTCATCAGACCGGTTGCATGAAGTGCCCGAAATTAGTAAAAATTCTTGTTTTAACTGCCCTGACCGTTCGCCAAATTCTTCCACTCAGAGTCTGCTTTTTGGATCCATAACCAATCGAGATGAAATTAGACTGGTGGGAAAAGCATGAAATGTTTTTGAACTACCTGAAGGAAACATACCTTCCTTCGGGGTCGATGAGCATTGGTTTGAGGTTGGATATCAAGGGTCAGATTCCCGGACGTAGAACATAGTTATTAAGTTTTAGAGCTGTAGTTTCAGTAGTTCTTGAAAAGATGTTTAGTTGATAAACATCTATACGGCTAAATAGACATGGCCCCCTTATAATGCGTTTATAACAGTCAAGTGCGAGTCTAAAACTTAATAAAGAAATATATCATTTATGCACAGCAAATAGAAGTATTTGGAAAAAAAAGGATGGCAGGTTAACAAGGATCGGGGTCGATGAGCATTGGTTTGAGGTTGGATATCAAGGGTCAGATTCCCGGATGTAGAACATAGTTATTAAGTTTTAGAGCTGTAGTTTCAGTAGTTCTTGAAAAGATGTTTAGTTGATAAACATCTATACGGCTAAATAGACATGGCCCCCTTATAATGCGTTTATAACAGTCAAGTGCGAGTCTAAAACTTAATAAAGAAATATATCATTTATGCACAGCAAATAGAAGTATTTGGAAAAAAAAAGGATGGCAGGTTAACAAGGATAATAAATTCTCAACCGTTGTTGACATCGTCTCAGACTCGCAGTTTTCGTGTTGTTGCCGGTTTGCTGAGCTCTGATAGGTTCGAAGAAAATGTCGAAATATTAGCGTTTAAAAGCGATGAATATTACAAACGATGTTGTTAAAACTTTATGCAAATGAGGGGTTTTGTATAAGTGAAAGTTGTTAAGTTACAAAAGCAGTTACACAGGCAGTCATGGTGTGTTACCTCGCTGGCCTATCATTACGAAGCTGTATAAACAATTGATTATGATAAATTCTTACAGCATTGAATAAAATTCAAAATGAACGTGCAGAAGACTTCACGTTCACCGACCGACGCCTCGATAAGCAGACAAACGGCGAATACAACCATTACTTAAGTAGTCAACGTAATACTGGATGTCCGCGTAATACTTAAGTGGTAAGCGTAATATAACACAGCATGTAATACTGGATGTTGAGACAAATTTTCTCCAAGAAAGTGGATGCGTAGAGCAGATACGATGAGCTAAATTCGGTGATACAGCAAATCGCAAAGCCGCTGAGACCGGTCAATGATCAGAGATCTAAGCAAACCCAAAAGACAGGACATATGGTATACGTAATATGGTATACGTAATAGGACATATGGTATACATATGGTTTACGTCATAGGTACAAGACACTGAGAAACAAAAAAGAAATGTAAACGGGCGCAGACAGTCACATTAGCTTACTTTTCCAATTCCCTATGACCGTAGCTAAACCAAACTAGTTAGTTGATAAGACAACAAGAGTTTCACCTCTTCGATGAGTAGCACAAATTGGTTGTGATTCGCGCAAGGAGCAAGAGTTCCAACATAGACAATTGTGGAAAACGGAAAGATTATCACTTGACAAAAGCTCCGTCCTAAGAGTATCGCTAATAAGAATCTTTCTTTACATATTTGAGAAGAGTTAGGTAAAGCGGTTCTTTGATCTATGCATTTCGGTCTACCAATAAACTATCAGGCCAGTCAAACTATAACATCGTCGGATAAGCCAAAATTCGAACCTTCCGGTGAGCTGTCGTTGCTTGCTTCACGATTATAGCTAACTGGCGCACTTTGCGATGAGCAGCATGCTGCATTTGAGCTATCGTTAATGCCTGATTTGTTTGATCTTCTCCGTTGAGGTGGTGAAGCGGATGAGGAACGATTCTTTACGTGAAATAGATAACACATAGTTCCATCACAATTCGGTGTTGTACAAAATGAACGCAAATGTGTTCGTTCCACCCTATACATTGGCGACTCCACGACCACTGATCGCACCGGATAAGGCGACACCCCACGGACGACAACAGCGATGAGATGCGCTTAGGTTCGGCCGGGGAAGATGACGCTGCGGTAGCTTCTTCGATGCGCACCGCGGATTGTACTGTTTCACAGCCCCAAAGCGGCGCTTAGCAACCGTCCAGCAACAAACGCTAACGCACTCTTTATATGTATGCCGATTCGTCTCTCCATAACGCACCACTGCGAATGGAGATCGCCATCATACTGTGACTTCTTAGAAGTACAGCTGTGCACAGCATCGCTTCACTCATTCGGATTCTTCATTTTGTTGTTTCCGCTATATAGTAACAGCTGCTTCATGCGCAAGGAGAAGGGGCCGGGGTCGGGGGGAGGGGGGGAGGGAGAGGAGAGTGAGGAAGATTTGGTATTTGGATGGCGAAAGGGGAGAGTAGAAAAATTCTCTTCTCAGTTGTTATCATACCGTACCACTGAAAAAAAAAATTAACAATGGTTTTTTGGTTTTTATTGCTCACTTGAGGTATTAGTCAGTTGTTTGTTATGTTAACAAATTTATTTCTTTGTTTGTTTGTCTTTGACTAACTAATTCTTATGCTAACTAATTCTTTGTTATATGATACGTCCTTAGTTATTGTTTCCGCGTAACAGAGGGACGGATTTCTCACAAGTGATGACTAAAGACAGCGTATACGAATTGCCGTCTGCATATGAGTACTGTCGACGACAATGAGAACGGCTATCGAATTTTGAAAGCCAAGTAATGGTAGTTGGCGAATAAACACATATCGATCACAAGCAATAAAATCAATCTGCACTGCTACTGCAACATGCAAAATCAATAACTTTGCACTCGAAATGATCAGTTATGTTTTGATTTGTGCACTAACTTCTTGATCGTCTGCATCCATTTATTCTTTCGTTTTAACTAATTTTTAAAGCAGTGTGCATTTCTGCATATCATTTTTTTTTTGGTTGGCGTATCAGTCAACATTTGCCGAACTTATCAGCAAGAAAGGAAAGAGTAAACCAAGGACTACTATGCCACACTTATTGGATTCCTTCTAAGAAATCGTGAAGTTGTTCAATTAATGATTCCGTTGAAGCCTTTTGGCATTATGCAGATCTCTCTCTCTCCCATGCATGCATGCATGCACCGGAGAGTACAGCTATGAAGCCATACTAACGCGTTCTAGAGCAGTATCAATTAAATTATACCTACGAGCTTTCCCCGTTGCACAAAATAATTTCTTGACAATCGACGGTCGAGAAAACTTTACCGGCTACATACCGCAATAATACATCAAGATGGTATCATGTTGAAGCATCTGAAAAGAGTTCTTAATTTTCGTGAACGTTGGCAAAAGTACCTATGCGTGTATGTTTGTCTGTTTATCTTCAACGTTCAACTCGGAGACAGCTGAAGTTAATTTGGCGGGTGTAAACTACAAACTATAACTGGGCGGGCAGTACTGGCTCGGTGGTAGAGCTCCCGCTTCGTATGCGGGAAGACCTGGGTTCGATTCCCGGCTGCTCCCCCGATGGATCGCCAGCAGGCTGACCACCAGGCGTTTCGAACCTGGTTAGAACGATCATGCGTGGGCATGGTTGTCAGATGCATCGATACGAGAATCGACGAAATTACAGTTGCCTTTGCAAACTACAACTAACACAATCTTTTCTACCATGTTTCAGATCAATCTGTATGAAGTTATAGGTACTGTAATGCGCTCAAAAAATTTATGTGCATTTTGCAAGCGGTCGGACTTCAATTTTCGTTGGTTAAGTCGCCAAAAAAAAAATGAATCTTTTGCAGAACATTTCTACAAGCTATGGCATCACTTAAAATAATAAAATAGGTGATGATAACGATGATCATTTGTTAGCGGTACGTCAATGCGTCTTAGACATCTTCCATTATCTGAGGATGGTTGATGAAACCGATCGGTTTGATAGGTAAACCGGTCAAAACGCATATCATGCTTAACTCTAGCATAAAATCTCACTTGTTGGAATAAGAACAGATGAGATTAGGAACTGGATGATCATTAATTTTGCTCCAAAACATAAAACCACAAGGTATTCCGTTTCACAATTGTTTTTTATAAACCGGAAACTTTAGCGATAAAAACGTTTGAAAAGTAACTCACGATGATGCTTTTATGGTCACACAAATCAAAAGCAATCATTCACTACAAGTGTGCATGCATGAAGCTTTCATGCTTCTTTGATATCGTTAGACAGTGCAGTCTGGATTGGTTTTTTCTAGGAGTGCCGAAATTTTTGAAAACAATATGATAAGCATCTCTCAATAGCTTCAAAATCTCTCATCTTTCTTAATCGTATTACCGATAATGAATAATTCACTGTTGTTTTTAGTTTTGACTTTACTGCCACACGTCAACCCAACGATCATTCAGTGTCTACAGTTATGATCCGCTTTGAAGCTTTCCAACAATATAAGCGTTCTCTTTATAACTTCTTCATTAGAATATACGTCATTTGGTTGCGAAATTTGAACTCTATACGCTTCAAGCTTATAAATTTAACAGCCAGATATATATACCGCTGTATGGATTAGTTATCCCAACTTCCTGATGTTCTTGTTCTTACGGCTCTGGCCTTCAGTGCGATGTCTCGGTGTTACTGAGGCAATTGCATGCCGATCAACAGCCATCCGTTTGGCTGTTGCGCTAGTTGTTAATACCACCCGCTAGCTGGGCTGTCAGTGGTATGGTGGGAAACAGCCGGGAATCGAACCCAGGTCTCCCCGCATGCGAGGCGGGGGCTCTACCACTGAGCTACTGCCGCCCTCAAATTTTTGATGACTTACCTAATATATGCAAAGTTGAAGTCGAAAATGAACGAAGTTTTTGCGTCGATATCAAATGAATTATTTCACAAAATATCGTTATTGAATTTGTGAAGGGAATTGATTGAGTGAAAAGTCTACTCGCAACGCTAATCGTTTATTCGAAAACGATAAAACATTTGTTGTTTCTATAGCGAGAAAAAATTGCAATTTATATGGGCTTCAAATATGTTACTACAGGCATTAACTATATAATCATGAAAATTTGTAAGAATCGCGAATTATGAGAATACTTTTAAAGAATCACTCCACGAAAACTTTATTCCTCAGAAAGTACTAAATAATACTGTACTACAGTACCAAATTATACTGTACTACAGTTTTCAATGTTATTTATTTCGTTTTCACTTTATTTTTATAAATGAAATTGGTCAACGATGCACAAGTTATTTACAGAGAGTTTTAAGGAGGAATTTTTTTAAGTCATTTTTTTCGCTCTTTGCGACCATTCAAAGTGATACGCTGATCGCAATTACCTATTCTTAACCACGGTTGTAATGTTCGATGTGACTATTGGTAAGAACGGCAACCTTATACTATAATCGAGAAAAAGTTGCCGGTGAATTTGTGGTACTCTGAAGCGGCCGGTAGCTATAGTCATTTCGAAAGCACTTCAGCGCCTCAAAGATCTTAAATTAACAACAATGAATGATATGCCAACTATAAGAGGGTTGTATTTAAGGTACAAATTATGCGAGGCAATCGCTAATAATGACTGATATGAAAAATTTTTTGCTGCAGAGATAAAGATCAAACCACCATTAAGGTCGGTTAAGATGTCTCTACTATTGACGCTCTTTTCTCATAACTTACTTAGAAGTAGTTAGTAATGCTCCCGTTTTCTTCAGAACCCTTTATTCTTCACGATCGCATCAGAAGGAACAATAAGCAAATAGAAACGAATATAAATCTCAAATTATGCAAACTTTTCGGCTACCATTTGCATGGCATCCGGATATAGCTCATGCTCTTTAGTCTTAATCCTTTCATGCAGGCTATCGACAGTATCGTTCTCGTAAACGGGCACCGATGCTTGCGCGATTATTTCACCAGAATCCACCTCTTCCTTAAACATCACGCACTATTGTTAATCATTCGCACTTTATCCGCTGGTCATGTTGGCTCAGCCATACCTTTTTTAATGTCATACACGTCATATGACGTCATATGAAATTGGAACTTTTAAACAGAATGCCATTCGCAATTGTGTTACGTGAATTATCTATAACCCAACCGTAAGCAAATCTTTGAGAAGCTCATTGTAGAACAACTCATCCAAAAACAAATCCAGAAGAACAGGCTAAGGTTCGACAGCCTAGAGATCAAAAGATTCGTCACCACACCCTTCTTCACACAAATTTTCCCGATTTATGATATCATCGTCCCCCCTCCCCAGCTTCAACAGAGGAGGGAAGGAGCGGAGGCAAGGGTGAGGTATTTAGAACCCTGTCCCCTATACCCGCCCCCCCCCCCCCCCCCCCCCGCCCTATATTTGTCTGCCGTCTACCTTGTATGTGCCATAGAAATTGCTTACAGACTGTTTGCTTTTATTCGGAGCACTAATCTGTTCGAATTTCCTGACAGCTTTTCGGCGAAGCATTCTAACATTGCTAGAAGACAATAGATAATTGGACATTGTTAGAAGACAACTGATAGTCGGACCAAAGATACTCAGTTTTGGTAAGAAAAGTAATACAGGGGAGGCAGAGGCACGCCTGAGCAAAGAAAAGACCGCAAAATGCCGAGTCAACGATGAACTGTTCTGTTTAACAACACTAACAACGGTGAAATAACGTGCAACCTCAATTGCAATACGATGCTGCACCTCTCTCTGTTCGACTGCATACAGTAAGTTAAGGTTCATTGTCTATATCTCGTTTTTAATTACGTTCCGTAGTTCTTGTTAGCATCTAGCGAAACTCGAAGATGTCACACCAATAAGTAACACCATATATCGTTGCATTCATGTTCGACCATATGTTTTTGTTTTCTATCACTTTTAAAATATTGCAAAAGAAATTTTCTAAGATGACCTTACAGAACTAAGCCAGCAGTATTTCTTTTATGGCAGTATTCTGTGCGCCCAAAACGTGTGTTCTTTATAGGTACAGCTTTGTTGTGAATTTTTTTTCAAACGGAAGTTTTCTTGTGAATAGTCGAATTTATCCGCCTTTCGCATATAACAGAAACAATGTGTATTTGTTTGTATTTGATGCTAAACGTGTCAGCAAGTTAGCGCCATAGTGCAATAAGTTATAGGTATAACCCTAAAAATTTATCGTTTTTGAAAATATCAAAGGGAAACAACTATCGGCGAAGAGACTCGATTGGAGACAAATTCAAAATAGAATTACAGTATGAAGATCATCGCATCGGAGAGAACACACAAATATGTACTTACCGTAATATCATAACAGGAAGTGCGACTTACAATAGTTGGTCAGGAAAGAAGAATTTTTTGCTTGAAAAGGCAAGTAGAAATGAGGCTTGTTGGTATAACGCAGGTAGAGATGAGGCTTATTGGTATGACGGAGGTAGAGACGAGGCTTGTTGGTATAACGCAGTTAGAGATGAGGTTTGTTGGTATAACGCAGGTAGAGACGAGGCTTATTGGTATAACGCAGGTAGAGACGAGGCTTATTGGTATAACGCAGGTAGAGATGAGGCTTACTGGTATGGCGGAGGTAGAGACGAGGCTTGTTGGTATAACGCAGGTAGAGATGAGGCTTACTGGTATGACGGAGGTAGAGACAAGGCTTGTTGGTATAACGCAAGTAGAGATGAGGTTTGTTGGTATAACGCAGGTAGAGATGAAGCTTGTTGATGTAACGCTTTAGAATTTCGATATATGCAACTTGGATTCGTATCGAAATGAACTGTTCAGAAGTTGAAAGGTAGTTTTGGAATATTACGCGATCGATTTCCAGTAATGACGATGTTTGGAGTTAACCAGTTGCCTTCTTCAAGTATGTGAAATTATGGAGGAGCAGAAGTAATGAAGCGATCAAAAGCATTTAAATTTGAAGCACGTTATCCAAACTGACTTTTAGGAACAAACAATTACCGAGTCCTTTTTGAAGAAAACAAATTTTTTAAAAATTCCCATAAGCCTACATTGACGAAGTGAACGGTGCATCCAGAGAGTTTAACTTTGTGTTGAAGGGCGAGCGGTACCGCCTGTGCGCCTTTGAACGACGGTAGTAATGAAGGATGAATGTTGATGATACGACCTGACCAACGTTTTACGAATGTTGCCGTGAGAATCCGCATGAAACCCGCCAAACAAATCAACTCCACTCCGCATGATTCCAGTTCCTGAAAGCGATCCTTAGTTTAACGGAGCGCAGGATCACGGCAAAAATAGGCTACTGTATAGATTTTCTCCCTCCCATCTCCCCTCTCTCCACTCCCCCCCCCCCCCCCCCCCCCCCCAAGCCCCCCCCCCCTCCCGTAGAAAAGAAGAACCCCTCCCATCCCCCCCCTCTCCCCCCCCCCCCCCCCTCCCCCCAGCGGAAACCGTTGATGTAAATGAAAGTCGCAGGCAATCAAAAGCATATTTTAAGCACGGCAAGAATTATCCGCCCTGATGTGTCACATCTTTTACAGTCCAAAGTTGCAAAAGAATCATTGTGCATCTTAGAACGTGGGGAATGGACCTTAAACGAATGGTGACATCAGCCTTTGAAATAGAATAGCTGCGCCACCCAGCAGTCATTACATGCACCGAACACATGCGGCACGGATATGAGCGCCTCGAGGGGCTTGTACCATGGACATTTGCGTCATGAAATATTCGTGTACGGCTGACGTTTGCGCTGCTTAGCATTTGCACTGCGAGTTACAAGCGCTTGCATTTTGCCCACTTATAACATTGCAAACTGCAGTGGATATTTGAGACAAACAAATCTGGACTATAGAACATCCGACTCCCGAAAACTTATGCCGTGGGCTATTTGCTTTTTCTTGGCAGATTCAAGTGAAATAGACAGGGGTAGGGCGGGAAGGTGGAAAGAGAAAAAAGAATTTATGTAGCAAATCAATGAAGCAAAATTGCTCGTTTTCATGAATTTGCAACTTGTAAATGCTATCTATAATAGCGACATCGTTGTTTCTTCTTATGTATGTGGTTCTATCTTTCAGATAGTTTTAGCTCGGCAACTGCTCAGGTAAGTGCTATGAAACTTGTCAAGTATAATCTGCAGCTTTGGACCACTTCTCATATTCAGATTTCACCGACTCCACGCAATTTTATCCCCTTAAAGGGGGCAAAAAAAATTTGCATGCATTTTACGGCTGTATGAACTGCACATTCGATCAGTCAGGTCGTAGAAATACGACTCTTTAGTAGAGGAGATTTGTACTAACTGTTAGGTCGTATAACAGCTGAATCTTCATCAGTAGCGACGCGCCTGTAAAACCCTGACGGGTCGGTTGACAAAACTCATACCGTGGCAGCCCGTTGCACACATCCTCATTTGTACTCATACGTTATGTGAATAATACGAGTCACATTAAGAAGATAGCATTTTTTTCCAACAAATCTTTCCATGCTCTGTCCATTTTCATTGTTCTGTTTATGAACATCTTCTGCAAAATCTATTCGATCAAAATAGAAAGGCAATAGTATGAATGCGAATAGTGCATAACCTATTCCGCAAATGCAACCTCTAATGGAGGCTGAAACAGATCGGATTTACTGTTCGAAAACGGGCGATGGACACATAACGGTGCGCTGGAAAATTCGGACTCTGGAGGAGGGAGTTTCATTTTTCTACCAATAATGAATTGCACTAGGCAGTAACTAAGCGGGTACTTGTTAATAGGGCTATATCGATAGCAGTTTTAAAACGTTACTATTTAGAATTGAGAATCTATTACCTTAGTGATGAGTTCCTCGAAAGCTTCTCTAGTCGGCGCTCCTTTGCTCGGAATCACTTTCGTACGAATTCCCATGCTGCGTGCCGTTTCGATCCCTTTTGCGCTTGCCACATTACTTATCACCACAGCAATTTGACATTTACTTACCGGTTTGAGGGAACTTTCAATTAGCCGCTTCATGTTTGAACCTAAATATCGAACGGTATGCTACACATCTTTCTTTCGAAATATGAAGTTACTCATGAACAACTCTCTTGGTTCCTCGTCTTCGCGAAAAAAGGAGATGTGGAAGGCAATCGGTTACAATCCGCGAGATGGTTTAAGAACAACTGCCAAATCACTAGCCAAGCTTGAGAAGAAGGAGGGGGAACTACCAACGTGGTGTATTACCAACAAATTCTGCATATTGCTATTTTACGAAGAACATCGACTCCGTCAAATTGACCGACTAACAATTCCGATGGCGTTTACGAAACCGCTTATCATCGAAAATCTCACTCAACAAATTTCTCCCTAACAATCTTTATCCTCATAAAAATATCACTTTTCATACATAACACTGTTACCACATACTCCCTAACAATCAGTATCATCTAACAACTTTACTTCTACATATTATCGCTTCAGTCTTTCCTTCATAATAATCACCGTACAACGTTCGTTTCAATGGACTTAGAGCCTCTTCTTTGATGCACCAATAACGCTGCTCTATTACAAGGTTCATTCTTGCAAATGATCACAGCCAAAATTATCGTTGCTGATACTTTCTCAGCATAACTATCATAAGTGGTACACGGAAGTAGGAAGTAGACGTTCCACTGAAATATCTTCAAAGAATTCTCAGAACCGTGTAGACAACGGTTGAAAAGACATTAATTAACTTGAGCAAACTTTTCCGGCTATATTAAAGAAACAATGAACTTACCAGCACCCGAGATTAAAATTGCGACATTGACCTTCTTTGTTGATAGCAAACTGTACCTTTTGTACTTTCCATGAAAGCATTTGTGAAGATTGACTAATTGAACGTGGTCTTCACCTAAAATTCAACGATCATTTTATCATTTTTAAAATTTTTTATCAGTAAATTTTATCATTTTATCAGTAACACATCATTTATCAGTTACAGCAAAAATTTTATCATGGACGTCATATGTATGCAATAAGTAATTTATTTTAAAACTTATTTTCAACTGAATATGAGCACATTGAACAGATGAAATTTATTGCGTCAGTAGCAGCAAATTATGGCTTTTGAAAGAATGCTATAAGATCTCTTACAAGTGTTCTTTTCATTTCGATACTTCCATTACGTCATGGATCGTTCAATATTTCGTTAAATTAGCTGAAATGATCGCTTAGCTAATTCAACGAAATACTGAGTCACCTCTTGTTTAATCAGATTCTCAAGGGAATCGAAAAACGTAATCGTTATGTGTTGTAGAGTGGAGAAAAATGAGTGGAAGAAGAATAAGAGAGAGTACGAAAAGGAAAAAAAAGAGGAACAGAAATTTGTGTACTTTTTGAAAAAAAACAGTTCTAATTTGAGAATCAAAGTGGAAAACACGCAAAAAAACATGTAATGGTGAACAAAAAAAATCGAATTTCTGCGGCAGAGAAGTTGCATATGACAAAAATTCTGCAGATTTTACCTTCGCTACCATATTGACGTCTATACGACACCTGAATCAAGAATTATTTCTATGAAGTGTTGATTCTTTTTATGCCGTTTTTGCTCCCCTTCTCGCTTGCCCTCTTCCTTCTCACTTGCCCTCTTCCTTCTCACTTGCCCTCTTCCTTCTCACTTGCCCTCTTCCTTCTCACTTCTCCTCTCTCTCTCCCCCTCCTCTCATCGTACTAATTTTCTTTACTTTATAGCATAAAAGGACTATACTGACGATGAGCACAGAAGATTAATTTTTTTGAGAGACCAAATTTTCATAAACGTATTGGTAAGATTGGGTAAAGGTCTTTTCAGTCATACTCGTTTTCTATATTTCGCATAAACTTTTTAAAATACTTTTTTCAACTGTTATGGTTGTGTCTCTTCGACAAATACTACTAACCTTTTGATCGTTTCTCAGTTTTGCCAATTATAAACGATCGTTCACCGTTTTCATTCAATAAGCGCATAACGGCATCGACATTTTGTCTGGCTGTCACGAACACCATCCCCAATCCGCAATTAAATGTCCGCATCATCTCGGATGGCTCAACTGGACCAACACTTTGCAACCATTCAAATATTTCGTCTATTTGCCATGATAGGCAATCCTGTAAGTATTCGATATTTTGAAAACAAACTGCCCTACTTGACCCCCTCAAGATATAGATATCTCTTATACCGCCCCCCCCACCCCCATAATGCAACGAATTTCAATAATCTCCACTCTCTCTATGAGCAATATGAGCATGACCACTTTATGTTTATTTGTCTTTTTTTTTTTAAAACTTGATATGCTAAAAGAAAATCTTAAGTATACTTGTGAGCTATTTTTATTTCATGTCAAACAATAGAAGACTATCGAGCAGTTATCTCCTATATCTCACCATAAGATAACCTGATATCATCATTCTCTTCATATTCATATTTACCCAAATAGAAAAATTTATGGGGACCCAGTTTACCGGCAGTCGGTACTTCATACGATTTAGGTCCCGTTGGGAGGTTCTCGTTTACCCACTTCACTAACAATTTCGTTAAATCATTTCTTTTCACACCATTCATGGAATTTAATATTGATGCTGTGAATAAATGAGCCATCCTTTTGTCAATTCGTTAAAATATTGGACGATATTTCTATAAGTAAACAAAACAAAAAAAGAAGCGAATTTAAATCGATTACAATAACGGCCTTGACGTTATCCGGAAGTATTCTGTTGACATTTTCTTTAAGTCCACCACCCGTAATATGTGCCACACCAAGAACAAGTCCGCTTTGTAGTACTGGAAGCACCGATTTGACGTAGATACGAGTTGGTCGCAGCAGCTCGTCACCTGAATTTCGAAATAATAGACCTCAGACTCGAATGGAAATCTTTTAGTCAACAATGAACTATCATACAATGCAAGAACATCCAATGCAAGGAGCTTTTTTGACAGAACTGCTACCTAAGTCAGACAGGAGGGGAGAACGAAGCGGCGAAGAATGAGGGAGGTTGGGTGGGGGAGGGGGTCAAGAGGGAGCGGATGGTATACGAAAAAAAACGTTAACAGCTGTGTACCATTTCAACTGATCAGATTATCAGAGAGAAAATACACGGCTACAATTTCGATTTCTTAAGGCAATAAAATTTCTCCTCGCGATTTTACTTCGAAGCTGCCCCATTTTTTCCTCATTATAACTCTTCAAAAAGCCTTTTTTCTTAAAAGTCGAAGGTTATTCCTAAGCCTAACAACGAATTGTCATTTCCATTAGTTTTGAAGACTGAGAACTTCTTCCGTTCCGTAAGAAAAAAAAGGTTATCGATAAGAAGATATGGCACTCTGAATGATAAGAATCGGCAAAAACGATGCAATCAGCGCTCACTTTGAAGATACGTTCACGTTTCCCTCAAAGTCATATCGTCATTAGAGCGGCGATACTGCTCCGAATGCAAAAAAAGTCATTACCGAATGTGATATCACCGTTCCATGGGCATCGCTCGTTGTACGCAATTCGATTATGGTCGAAAATTTTGCGAATCAGTGAAAATCCGTTACTGTGAACACCATTCGATGATATGCCGATGAGGATGTCAGAATCCGAAATTCTAAAAACTCAAAATTTACTTTGAAATGTCAAACTAGAAAGAAATTGTGATCATTTGATCGATCAATTTGATTGAAATTAAATTTTTAAAGAAAGAGAAAACATGATTTATTTGTTAAGATTTTTTAAATGTGGCGACACTGGTAAACCTTCTAAGGCTGTATAAAATTGCTAACTTTTCCTTTAGAGGCAGTAATGGCCATTTTGGATCTCTGGCTGCGACACAAACACCGGCCATATCCCACTGACCTGCATTATATACACCGGGCATTTCTGCTGTTTCACCACCTGCAATGATTAATGCTTGGATAAGGTGATCAAACAAATCCGTAATGTTTAAAACGTAATACAATCAAAGCAGAGACAAACAAAAGTATAGATAGTAGATAGAATTTGGGAAGCATTACTGTAAAGCACTTGGAAAAGATTTTTAAGAATTTCTCGAAGCACTTTTAAGTCATGGTTATTCTCGCATTTTTGCAACCCCTAAAACGTTTTCGATAATAATTTTGATTTGTCGAAAACGAGTCGAGTAAAGAGAGAGAGAGAGAGGGAGTCGAACACTTAGGTTCTTTTGCATTATGTCCATTTATTATCCTCCCACCCCCTCCCCGCCTTCCTGTCAGGTTATCCACAGGAATGAGGTTTTAAGAAAGGAAGGTAAAATGTGAGAAATAAAACCTCTGTGCTTTTAGAACCGGCAAGACTGACCAACAAGCGCACATCCAGCAGTTTGGCATGCATTCGCAATCGAATCAATGACGATGACAGCATCAGATACGCAAAGTCGACCAACAACGTAGTAGTCGAGAAAGGCGATCGGCTTTGAACAATGGCATAGCACATCGTTGGCGCACATCGCCACGAGATCGAAACCCAGTCCCGAATAAACACCGACCGCATCTGCTACCTATGTATTAAAAATGCAATCCTTGCAAACGCAGCTTAAAAGTTATCACTATTTTATATATGTAGTGCGACAAGGCCTTCTTTATTCAGCTAAGCGAAATAAAGAACGATGATAGCATAAAAACGAAAGAATTAAGAAGGAATAAAATATGCGATCATGATGATCATAAGCGCATCTCAACTCATCACAACTCAACGATTGTTCCAGGATCAAAATGCTTTAGGCGAATTGTGAGCGCAAAAATACTCGAGGCTAGAAGTAGTTTTTCCAATCAACGTATTTCGCTTGCTCTATTTGCTAAGAGGGAAAATTACCGTTGAAAAGAACGTTTGCAACATAAAATCATTTCGCTGGAGTTTGAGAGAAAATTTTTTAAAAAACCTATAAGTTTTTTATAATTTTTATACTTTCACAATATATAAGAAAATTTTTTATTAAAGAACAAGTCTAGTAAAAACTAGTATGTATAAGAAAATTTATATATATATAAAAGTTTCTGAAGTCCGTTTTCTTTTCTTTTTCTAAACATATACAAACGAGATGTAAAACTATTCTCATTTAAGACCACAACACTATTCGTCCTCCTTTGAAGAACGAGAAAACCAGAAAGCGATCAACCGTTTAGAAAAAAGGAAATGAACACGGTGAGAAACAATTGCAATTGCACTATGTCTAATCTTCTCTGTGAAGCTGAAATTTTTGAGTGATTACATTGATTCCGTGGTTGAAACACCTGGAATGGTTATCCTCGGGTTGCTAATCGCAAAAACTAACCGCAATTTTAGTGCCAACACCATCCATACCGACAACGATTTGCGAGTTGCCAAAACCAGCAAGTGAGAGATCAATCACTGACCCGAACCCACCGATCTGCAAACCATTTCCTTAAAATTCTCCATAATCTGATCTTTTTATGTACATTCATTTCTGTACATATTATATAGGAGTGTGTGTATTCCAAGGGCGTTGGCGAGACTGAAAGGTGAAGAGGCCGTTCGGTAGTCAGGAGTGGTGAAGTCGAGGGGGAGGGTCGGAGAAGAAGAAAGGCAGTAGATCTGAGAGGGAAGGAGATTATCGTCCGAATGCCAAGGAAATGACCTCAGTCACTTTACTAGTCGTCCCAACCATGATGAGGTATGTATGGTCTAACGCGGACGAATGCACGGACAACGATAAAGGCGAATGAGATCACAGGCAAGGAAATTCAGTAGTGTTTTCAATCATCATATCCCCCTAATGTCTTAAAGCTACTGTCTTTTTCACATCTGTGTTCACTTAATTTTTGATTAGGCGCTACTGACATTCTAAAGTAATACGGAGAGAGGCCCTCCTCTGCTCTGCGATTTCAATACCCTTCGATTGATTTGCGATAGTTTCAACCCATGAACCTTAAATGCTACCACCATGAAGCTAGAAAAGGATAATCAATGGTGCTGCCAGGGCTCCCAAATAAAATTTTGCTCTGACTGATAAATTTCTCGATGAGTTATGGCAAATGGGAATAATGCGGTGATAAGAAACGTTGATAAAGAGAATGATTATGTTAACTGATATAATGATGAACACTGCTACTACAGGGAGGAGGATAAGGATATGCATAAAAAAAGCTCGAAATGTTACCTTCACAAATAAAAACATGCATGCAGTTATGATGAACTGTGCGCGAGAATCCCACAGCTACAACAATTTCATTCTCATGAATATCCTGTTTACTATGGTCGTTTAATTTCATACAAGCTAATTTTGTAGTCTAGCCTTACTGTCTAATTTCGAATTAGACAGCCAACTCTACATTAGCTAGCCTAATTTTACCCAGCTTAATCGAATTCGATCCCAATTTGCTCCTAAGTATTCGCCCTCTGATATCACCTACTCGTATCACGATTGCAAAAATCCTAACACTGATAAGCTGCATCAAAACACAAACGTGTAGATCAAGTTGACGAATACGTACAGAGTCGTTTGCAGGAAGTTTCGTTCGATTGCAAATCGATTTGATTTTTTCGACGAGCAGATTACCTTCATTAATGTTCACACCACTGTCCGCATACGCAACTGTACTATAAATGTGTAACATATACTAATTTTTGTTTTAGCAATTATGTTGTCAACATTCTAACTTTTCATATGTTCTATATTCAAGTTTTAAAATTTCTACGCACTGCATTTCTATGACACAAATGACTCACAAACGTAATAAGAAGGTTCGATTCGCCTAACTAAGCATTTGCTCTTGAGGAACTCACATGGGAGTCGTTCATTTTTATAAACTTTTTTTGGTACAGTTGAATGGCCGTACACAGTACAGTAAAGGTTTCTGTAAAAATTAGGAGTTGTAAAAGTGATTAGCCATAGTTTCTGGGAAAAATAATCTTTACGTCGAGATCGAGAAAACAGAAAAGAGCCAATTTAAAAGAATAAACTCCGAACGAGATCTTCTATGAGCATTGATAATCAGAAACGCTGATAATCCAAGAACGTGGACAATATGCAAACCTCTCCTAAACATACTTATTTTACGCAACGATGACATCAACTTAAAATGATATAGATTTATGCAGCTGGCATTAAAAAGTTTAAATATTTCAAAGAAGTACAAACGGCGACAAAGTGCTAACTTTCTAATGCCGCAATGCTTCAGTCCAATGTCATGTCTGAAGAACTTCCCATCGAAATGTATCCATTCCGCGATGGTATAGGCCGTTTGTCGTGCAACGTTCATAGATGACGCTGTTGACGTTACACAAAGCACTCGACCTCCATTGGTCACCACTAAAACGGCGAAAAAAAGGCTACTTAAGGAAGAGGGGATCAAAGGTCAGCAAAAAAGAATGTCGGCCAGAGTGAATGCTCGAGGGTTTTATGCTTTTTCCCCGCTTAGATCCATTCAGAAACCCATAAGTTTAATCTCACGATCGGAATTTTCATGCCTAACACTTTGTGAATTGTACCACAAAATTTGTAACGACCATAGCACCAGAATTTTTTCAAACAATAGAAGAATGGTCCAAATGTTGTTTTATATCGTACCTATTGCTATAAAACTGGTACCGTTCCATGCTTGTATAGGAGGTATAATCATATTAAATTGGTACTCATGTCTAGTATATGGCCGGCATGCTAGTAACTCTGTTGAATATTACGATATTGCAAAGGGATGCAAAGACAACTGTAATTTCATCGATTCCCGTATCGATGCAGCTGACAACCATGCCCATGCATGATTGTTTTGACCAGTTTCGGAACGCCTGGTGGTCAGCCTGCTGGCAATCCGTTGGGAAAGCAGCCGGGAATCGAACTTCCCGCGTACGAAGCGGGAGCTCTACCACTGAACTACTGCCACCCGTTACGATATTAACGAAAAAAAATTATTATCGTATATATTCCGAGGAAAGATTCTCAGGGAACATATCAGATACGGAAAGTTGTCCTGCAGGAATCTAAAAGTGGTTCTACACTATAAGAAAAAACTTCCTGCCGAAAGAATAAAGAGATTTGATAACAGCGCACCAGTTTGCCAGGCGAAATTGTCAAAGTGTGACTAAATCGATGATCGTCTGTCTAGTGCAACTAGGAACATTATCAAAATCGTTTAATTAATGTAATTTTCTATTAAACGCAAACTTTTCTATTAAATTTGCATCTATTCTATTCAATCTATTCAATTCTATTCAATCTATTCAACAATATTATTCAATTTTGCGCATATATTAAATCAGATATGCAAGCGATTTGAATTCACGCTGTCTAGATAAAAAAATATATGTTAAGCGAATGAGAATATACAAGAGGTTGAATGGTAGGCTACGAAAACCATATGCGTCAATCCGATCGAAAGAAACTAAAAAATTTTTCGTGCAACAATTTGCAAAAATAAAAACCTGGTCGTAAGAAAGCGCAAATCCTAAGCAAACACATTGATGCAAATGAAATTGTCCTCTTGTCAACGTAAATTCGCGCAAAAACTTGAAGAGGATGATATTGCAAAATTGCAAATTTTGCATTTTTCCAAACTTTCTTTGCAAAATTTGCGAGAGATGAAACGATGTAGCCAAACGAAGTTTTCTGCGAAACATATTGCTAATAACGATAAACGTATTTAACCGCACAACGGCTTGCATACAACAGAGTGAGTTAACGGCAGATACTGTAATGCATAAGCATCAAACAACATGAATGACGCATTCGCAAAGCTTTGACGCCAAAGGCAAGCTATACTATTGAGTTTAACGCGTATTTCACTTGCTAATTACGTAATGAGAGATTCAGTGATGTTATCGAGAGGCTTAAAAAATACTTTTTAATTGATATCATTAAAGCTTGTTTTAGAAACTACATCCAGGCAACCATTGAACTGGGAAGACTAAGCTGAATGCATGCGTACATTTTTCTTCTCAGTCAACTAGATGAAGGCATTCTTGAAAATAAACGTTGGTGCTTAAAAGTTTATTTGGTTAGCCGTTTGCATGATTGGCACTTTTAAAGCATACCGATAGCTAGCACCATTTAACTGACTCTAAAATGTGTGGTTTATTTTATTTTTAAACGAAATTTGCAAAGGCTAATAAAACAAAACTAACCGTTTCCATTCACTCGTTTTGTCCCAGCATGGAAAACAACAGTTTGCTTATCCTCATCCGGGATACCTGTAATTATCGCAAAAACTTTATGTGAAACAACCAACGAGAATATTGCCATTCTTCGCACAGTTCCTACACCATTCTTTCGTTATCTTAAAAAATAAGTTTCATGCAAAAAAAAAAACGATAATTTTAATATTCATCCCTCATTTTGAATTCGGTGAAGTAAACGGCTGCTCTATTCGATGGTTCCCCGCAAAATGGTTTTCTTAAATGGTTTACACCATTGAAAGGCGTATAATTAATAGAATAAATAAGAAGTTATATTCACAACGCATTTTTGCCATCGTTGACGAATTCACACGCGAACAATCAAGTTGAATATTCAAAATATTGTCGTTCTATAGAATAGCTACTTCATCCTCTGAAGATCAATCGTATCGTTTCGTGAATTCGAAGCGACAAAATTCTGGGAATATTTTAGAACGAGAAGACACATCGTGCTTGCCCAAAAATTTTCTGCAATTCCTTCTTTTGTTGCTCATTTAGTAGCATTTATTTATAACACCTTTTATGCAGCTCCTCATTAAACTCCTTTACTCATACCTTTTTAATATGAGACGTCTTCTAACAAATCAACCCGATTGAGTGATGCAAAGATCATATTCGTGTTTAAGTAAACGTCAAAATAAGCTTTTATGAAAAATCACGAAAACGGTCTCGTTACCTTTAATCGTATTGCCTTTCGGATAACTCAGTGGATATCCACTGGCAACTAGCACCACACCGCAAGCATAATCGTTCGACCATTGTACGCTTAGTTGGTTAAGTGTACCACCGCAACACGCCATTAGAATCTCATAAAAATCAGTGTTTAACAGACGCATCAGTACCTCGGTTTCTGGATCGCCGAAACGACAATTATATTCCAGCACACGAACACCTTTCTCGGTAACGATTAAACCAGCGTAGAGAACACCTACAAAACACGGTTCATTTTTTTTCACGAAATGCAGCCAACGATATTTAATATCAACTATCTGCTGCGATGATAACATCTCTTAGATGGTTACCAGTAGATGATAATCAATGCATTGATAAAACCATGTATTTAATCAAAAGATGAATCCCCGCATGTAAACGTTGCGCACAAATGGGACTGGTTCATAACGGTACTCTTTTCATATCCTCTTTAGATAAAAGCCTCGAATATTACTTTCAGGAAGTCAAGGCTCCCATATTCATTGAATGCTACCGAAACGCCGGGGAAACGGGCAGGGTTTTCCTAATCGCTTTGTGAAAGCGAAATGGAAGGGCCATTCTTTTCGGCACAAAATTGCACAGAAAATAAAAAATGAGTCCGTTTTGGCCCAATCACCACCCTTCCCTATCCGCCCCCTCCCCCCTCCCTCCCCCCAATCCCCCTCCTGACATCACTGCATGCAGCGCTCATTTCACGCAAAAACAGAGGTCACATGTTTTAATTCCTCAGTCATAATTCATCTTGCATTTGCTTGTAAGTTCGCCCAGAAGGGTCATTTATAACTTTACACGACGAACATTTTAGCATGTAACCTTTATAGCAGATCCCATTTTTGCGCAATGCTTCTACAGTACGTTTACAGATTTGTTCGATCTGCTCATGAACGGCAACATCGAAATGTAGAATCGGTGCGACGACACCCATTCCGCCGGTATTCGGACCTCGATCGCCATCCAATAAACGTTTGTGATCTTGAACTAACGGCATGCTAGCAATTGTTTCACCATCTGTGAAGCATAGTGCCTTAAAAAAAGTTTTGACACAATCGACCACTCAAGAAAAAATTTAGAAAAACTCAAAACAATTTGTTCATTGCTTATCATCACATCAAACTCGTGTTCATTTTTAATCCAGCCAAGCAAGCATCTAGAAGCGAAAATATTTTTACGTGCTCATGTTTGTTAGTCTCGACAAAGCTAACACTTCATAACCAAAGAACCAAAAACCACTCTACT
>JPKZ01002567.1:367036-388513 GCA_000803305.1 Toxocara canis | reverse complement strand
CTCCCCTGTCCATCCGTCCCTCCTTCGCCATATCTGCACTCCATATACAAAACTGCTTTTCTAAGACGGTAATTCACTGTGTCGGTGGTATGCACAGGAACAGGAAGCAAGAGAACTTCACTCGCATGAACGAAATTGTTAGGGAATTGCCTAGATAAATTGTGCAATTACATCGCAAATATGCACTCATTTTCGTTATGCGATGTGCCATCGTTGTAAACATATAGATAAGTGAAAGCTTGTTTGATTAGTCTTTTTATATAGAATCCTAAATACGATGCTGGCGACTAACTGAGGTAGAAAAGGAAAAAAAGAATTTTGCCAAATATTTTAACATAGAAGTAGTCTTGGGAAACATTACAGATCAGAAGTTATTGATAATCAATATTTCAGAACCAGAATTGAGGAACAGATATAGGGATATCATTTATATTCAAGTACTTTACTTTTTGAGAATACTCGCGAGTAAAGCAATGGTGAGGCTAACGGATAATATACGTTTTGTATCGCTTGGCGAATTGTTCACGGATGAGCTCGACACCGCTGATGACACTTCGTTTCTGAATCGTCTTCATGAAGTCCGTTTTATCATTGTTCGGAACCTGGTTCTTTCGAAAATGAAGATGTGTTTGGTTCTTTTCTTTTGAAATATATGAAGTGGTACGACAATTTAAAAGTGAAAACGAAAGGTCGTCCGCAGCCATGCACTTTCGTTTCAATCGTTTTTATCAACGAAATGGCACGGAAATTTGAAAACAGGCTAGAAAATTAGGCTAATCTTATAGTAAGGCTTTATTTCCTCTTAGGAGTGAAATTACTGCCTCATAACTAAACATTTTAATTTAACTTCAAAAATAATATATTTTATTAGCAATTTTTTTCTCAGATATGGCAAATAATTATCGTTTTCAATGCTCTTCAGAAGCAAAGAAAATCGTTTAGAAGTTTGGCTTTTTGAATGGCGACCACTCATTAAAATGAGTTGAAAATTTGTCATTCTGGAATCATTTTTAATAACGGTTGTCTCCTCTTCAATAAAACTATCAAAATTTTCTGCAGAACATCGTATTTTATTCAACTTGCGACGGTGTCTTATTTTTTGATAACTAGATTTGCTGATAAAAATGTGATAAGCGTTTTGCAACACTCCGAAAATGGTTCACTTCGATGGGCAGTCCTAATTGTTTTGATTTACTTTCTGCATGCATTCATCAAAATAACCCCTCCCACTCATCGACGTTCTCATGCTTGCTTTTTTATTTTTCTGTTTTTTTTTCGCAAAAATTAGTTCACTTTGGGTAACTCAAACATAGAATGTGCGGTTTTTTTTCTCGTTTCTTTTTCGCTCTTCCCGTTTGCTGCTTTTCCCATCGTCTTATGCATTCGATACGCTGAAATTTGGTCATGTTTTGTGTGTGGTGACGATATTTGGGAAGGGGTATTCACAATGCATTCTGCACAATCGTACATCTCATTGAAGTGAAACGGAGAGTGCGCAATTGTTTTTATGTTTTTTTTTGCGCTAAGGATTTCTTGAGTCTGGTTTGCCTTCTATTAATCGTTTTACTTGAACATCAACTTCCCATCTGCTAGCTGGAAAGCATTAATTTCAAAGCATTTGGTGATTTTGACATACGATCGCCAAAGTGATGAGAGTGGAGAAAAATGTAAAAGTGAAGTTGGAAGTTCTTGAACCTGAAAGCTAACTAAGTTCGAGTCCATATTTGAAAAGTGAGAAATTCCAAATTCGTCTGCGATTATGCTCGACGATTTAAAAATTGATGTTTTGCATGTTTTTTTTAAAGGCGATATTGTCCAAGATCGATAACCAAAGTGATGAAGCGTTTGTGATGTTCGACAATTTATCACTACTCTGTGACGTTATGCGGGACCCATCCTCGTTGGTTACTTTCTTGAGGCAATTGCAAATATCCGTTCATGCTAAAGAAATTCATCCGAAGTTGGTGAGCTGTCTTTTTTTTTTCATATTCTACACATGTTTCGCCGCCGAGAACAGCAGTTCCATGGTTGTGTTGTCAAAACTGTTTCCTTGGGCTGCTGAGAAATGGTGGCATTCCATCTGCTGAAGAGGATGAATTTTTCTCGACCTGGGGCTCTCGAGAGCTGCTTTTTGATACTTGGCTGTGATATAGTTTACATCCCAAGTTCACATTTTTAAACCTCCTTCTATCGATGAACTTATCACCTCTCCAGTCGACCTCCAGTCGGGGCATTCCGGATTCAAACACGAACAATAAACGATTAAAAAAACGCAGTAGGAAGGAGAGAAAAACAAAGGGCCGGAGGGAAGACATCGTAGCCAATTCGGTGGTTGCTGTTGCTAATTATCAGTTATCTTTACGATTATGTTGTTTGCGTTGTGGGACCTACGTACGGCGAAATAAAGCCTCCGATATTGATGTGCACACAACCGCTATGGTTGTTGTTAAGCGCCGCTTTCAAAACCGCCACTTACAAAACGTTCAGCAGTTTCTAAAAAGGATCATATCATGTGACATCGGCTATTACCTACCTGCACCGTTGTTCGTGCTCTTTAAGGGTCCAGATGAATCTTTCGCCTTGTGAACACTTTCATTGTCAGATGTTCTCCTTTGTTTTGTCTTTGGCCGGTCTATATGGTATAAATGATATAAACTTGTGATACAAATGATATAAGCTTATGATATAAATGATATAAGCTTATGATATAAGCTTATCCTTTATGATACAAGCTTACTGACTTGTTTTACAATATACGAACATTTAACGAACTAGAGAGATTAGAATAAATTAAGAGTGATAAAATTTCTGATCGTTCATTCTTTTATGCACGGATACATTTAGAAGCTTGCTCAAACCAATTCCACCTTCCAGCAATTCTATACTTTATTACAGATTTTGACACTACAGTCGACTTGCGACGTTTCAACTTTAGTTCTTCATAAAAGCGATTTCGTTTTAAAAACAAAACCAATCGGCTCCGGTTTCGCAAAGGATGTCACGGGACAGGTATTGTTATTGTATAGTTTTTCTGGATTCTTCTGGATTCTGGACCGTGAAAAACTAAAATTTGTAGAGGGAAAAGTTCGAGGAATATGCGTTACGAAATGGTTTTCTTTTGCTCGCGAAAAGAGTATATGATTTTCTTGTTAAAAGAAAATTGATGAGTTGGTTTCATATTTGACTAAATTTTTGACTTATTTAACAGGAATTAATTCCTATGGCAAAAACTGACTAAGCCAAGTGCTATTAATGGTATGGTCATTTAATGCAACCTTTAGGTGATTAATTAATCCTTAATGTTAAGATTTAAGAAATTTTTTTCAACGTTTGCGTGTAAACGGGATATCACACGGCTGAGTATAGCGCTGTGCATTATATACGTGAAACAGCTGCTAATTAAGAGGGATGCAAAATACGCAGGTCCCAAATATTGAAGGCGCTCTGCGTCATATAGGTTCTAATCACACATAAACAATGCACTCCATTTTCCCTCCCCTCCTCCCCCTTACCCACTCCCTTCTCTCCCCATCTAGTTTAGTAGGCAGCTGGGGGTGCAGAGGGAGTAAGCATGGGACATCGCGAACAGCAAGCTACGCATTCACATGCTTCCTATGCAAAAATAATCAAAAGTCACAATATAACCGCGTAAAACGATCACAAAATTTTCTCGGCTACGTTAAGTGCGCAACCTTATATACTGTGTTCAGGATCAGTTTGCAGTTACCACAGAACGAATACCTTTGTTTTTTAAATTTTTGAAGTGCAGCTTCGAGAATATTGCGGTAGGATAGGGTTGTTTCTGAAACACCAAAATACAGGTTTTCTTTGTGCGACGAAAGGTACTGAAGTTACAGTTTCCAGATTCCGCCTGCAAAATTGGAAACTTTTTTAGGGGGGAGGGCATATTGCTCGCCACTGTTTGCTAGTAAGGTTAAGAATGAAGAATAACGGCTGGCCCGATTCTAACGAAGTAATGCGGTGCCAGCCATTCCTAATAGAGTGAAAGAATGTAACGTGTGATGGTTGTTACGTTTCAGCTGACCATTATACCGCAAGCAAATCAGGAAACGGCATCAACGACCATACTGCACTATCATCTTGGCGATCGTTCCGTTCATATCTTTCCTCCAGGACTGGCAAGACCAAATTTGTGATACCGGTTCACCTACACTCGTTATTCATCCTCTAAAATGCAACAGTGATACAGCGGTGCGGTATTATGTGGGCAGTGAGCGGGCTATGTGCACCCTCCATCCTGTCTCGATTTTGTCATATCATTGAATGCTCCTTTTTCCCGGTGTTCTCCGGCGAGAGTAATGTAAAAGTCTATTAAAAAAGACTGAGGGAAAACAGGGGTTCATATACTCTCGAACTCCCATGGTTATTGTCCTCTTTTGCGGAGAGTTCCGTATACCTCTATCAATCCTGGATTTTCCCACGACCTTCCACGAACACGCAAAGAATGGCCTTTGCCTATCTCCAGAAATCCAAGTTATTCTTGGACTCTATGCCACTTTGGCAACGGATGAGCGGAGCGGAGCGGATGACGACGTACGATTTCGAGCTAATCTCGCCGTGAAATCGGATGAGCGGAGCGGAGCGGATGACGACGTACGATTTCGAGCTAATCTCGCCGTGAAATTGTTTTGAGAGAATTGTTTTCTAGGGAATTTTATTTAAGCTGAAGCGAGTAATGTTACGGTTCGCGAGGGTACAGCAGTCCGAATTTTTGTGATATCGGATAAGACTAGCACAACTTTTTTTTCTGCAAATTCTTCTTCCCTCTCCTGATTTAGAAAATACGTAAAGGCTGGTACTTTGGACGCTTTAATTGATGAATTATAAGTTCCCAATGACGGCTTAGGGCGTTCAAGGCGGAAAAACTGGTAAACCATTACGATTTTCGCTACATTTGATGATCCACTACGTGAATCATTAAAAAGACTGTTTCCTTTTGCCATAACTGAAATTCATCTAATAAGTCGTTAAATGCAAAAAAATGAAACCCTAAATGTTTGTTAAGGTGACGCTAACTTCGCTAATACACTCCTACTAAGCATTCTACTTTTATATATGCGGGTCGACAAATGGTCCCATTTGCCAATGTTATATTTTACAAATAAATTCCGTTTCGCATTCGATTTAGAGCTCAGTTAGTTACAGAGCACCTCACAAACCGCCCAACACCGATCGTTCACTCTATGCCTTCTTTGATGATAAATTTGAAGTACAAAAGTTTGAAAGAACGTCTCAAGCCGAGGAGATAACGGCTTGACAAAACGAGTCGATTATAATTCTGCGAAAACTTAAAGTGTAGATTGCGAGAATTTTTCTATTTCTGGTTTCTCTCTCATAAGAAGCTAAGCCAAAAAAAATTCTAAGGAATTTTCGAAAATTTTGGAAACAACATACATTTCTCCGAGCAAAATATGATAAAGTAATAGTCAACTCTTTTCAGCTAAAACCGCTGGAAAATATTATACGGTATAGGTTGAATAAATTTTCGTTCTCTAGAAAGCCATAAACGTCACTGTCGTCTCACTGAAAATTATGGTGAGGTACTACGCACTTCTAAACTGTGCCCCCTCAGGAGAGGCTGAAAAAAAATATTCGCCCCTATCCCTCTGAAATGCCGTGGACTCCATTACCGCGGAGGTTTTATTCGGAGTTATATGATAGACAGGCTCTCCTGACTGTGACTTCATGGAAAACAGAAGTCGACCTCTCAAATCTGCTCACAAACGATATGTTCCGGCCGGTTATTTATGGACGGTTCATCAAACAAAAAGTTCTAGGCGTAAAGGGCATCCGAATTTTTTCGGCGATAAATAAAAAGACATAAACCCCAAAGGCCAGACAAGGAATGTTCGGTAATTTGTTCGATGCTTCCAATCGAGACCAGTGAAGGAATTCACACAGAGGAAATCCTGTTTTACGAATTACTTTTTGTAGCTGCACCGGCTGAAACGATATGTTCCGGCCGGTTATTTATGGACGGTTCATCAAACAAAAAGTTCTAGGCGTAAAGGGCATCCGAATTTTTTCGGCGATAAATAAAAAGACATAAACCCCAAAGGCCAGACAAGGAATGTTCGGTAATTTGTTCGATGCTTCCAATCCAATGAAGGAATTCACACAGAGGAAATCCTGTTTTACGAATTACTTTTTGTAGCTGCACCGGCTGAAGCTGGCGACCTTGTTACAACAAAAGTCCCAAAACACCTACGGCGGACTTGCCAAAACTGAAAATTAGGTTTTTAGACACTTTAAAGAACTTAGATCTCGAAGGTGGGGGGGAGGGGAAGCGTTCTTTCCTTGAAAAGAATGCCTCTTCCCTCTCGTGTTACTTCGAATACAGCTCCCCTCCCCTCTCTCCCCATGACTCACCTCGTTCACCTTCCTGTTTATATGTCATTAGTAAGAATGAGCGTATTTCAGTGAATTGAACCGGTCACCTGGAGGGAAAAAAAATTCAGCTACCAATAAAATTGCATAAACGGATAAGGAGTTGAAGTGTAGTAATAAGCGAGAAATTAACAAGTATATTCGGTACAATAAAATGCAGAATACAACAAATTTTGCGGAGATTCAACGAAGTATAATACTGCAAAAGTGCCAATGAAACAGTCCATAGCTGAGCTTATTCAGCATTATGGGTGAGATCGCATGAGAGAATAGAAGAAATTATCATCTGCGGGCAAATGCGAACTGACAAACGAAAGCAGAAGGCATACAAGCAAGACAGCAACTGAATATCAAAAGAAACAACTCAAATTAATTATTTTTAAATGGATATTCTTAAGAAAAAATATGTTACACTTCTTTATCGCATAAGCACATTTCTACGGTAATCATCAGCATAAGCTTAATCGTTCCCACGTTTTTTTTTCTTTTGTGAAGCAGTTGATCTCTAACAAAAGTATCGTTAGAGTAGAAAGGAAACAAAAAGCATGAAAATAGCGATGGCATGACTGGCAAAATGCCAACTTGCCCATTTGGTGATCGTATGTTTAGCAGAATAGCCACTTTCGGCGGCCGAATCGTCGAATACCATCCCTAGATAGACTAAATGAACTATCGCCACAATTCGAAACAACATATTCAACACAATCGTGGAAACGGCATCCTGCAAAAAACGTTCGCTATCCGTTGAGGTATGATGATAATTGGCGTATTTTCGATTAAGACTTTAAAAATATTTTCTCTCTTTTGTTTCTTAGAATGTAACAATTATTAGCGCAGTTTGTTTGTTCAACAATTGCTGAATGCTATTGTTAATTTTTTAATTTAATTAACAAGTTAATTTTTTAATTTAATTAACAATTCTATACGTAGTATTCAGATGGGACCACCATTGAAGCATTGAAAGACGAGATAGGGAAAAAAACTGACTTACCCTCCCCCTTCCAAGAAAAAAACTCATGAATCACAATATGGCCATGCAGAGAATGCTCTTTATATGAATACTTTTTTTCGAAGATGGACGCAGTTCGTTCGGCATTTTCTCGCTCCAATACATGAACTGAACCGTGCACTCAGCTTACTCCGTACTCCTTAACAAAAAATCACTTCGCTGCTAATATCACATAAAATAAAACTGCACATTCTAACTGAAGAAAAAAAATCTTATTGCATCGAACGAAGCCGCTTAGGGCTATAAACTTCGCAGCTTTTTGAAGGTGGAAGAAAAGGACAAGGGGCAGATTCTTCAAGACGGCTAGGTCAAGAGCGAGGGCATTCTTTCAGCATGTGTTGAGTGGTGCCTTTAACGTATAATTCCTTAGCATTTCGCAGTACTTTTGAGGCGAAGAGGGCTTATATTGGGACAGAAGGTATTTTCCTTTGCCGCGGTCATCAGATAATCTTTATTCGACAAAGGGCCGCTGTAATAAATGTAAATCGACTACTTTGACGCTAGATCATTTGGACTTGAATTGTGCTTATTCAAAAACCTCAAAATAATTGCTCGTTTTAAAAAAAAATAATCTAAGTATTTAATCAACCTAGGCTTAAAACGTATGAAGCACTTTCGAAATAAACTTCAGTTTGCAGAATGTTTCTTCATCGAACGAGAAATAAATTTTCAACAAAAATCACTTCAAAAGTTTTCCATATCATTCGTCAAATTACAAACAGCCGTAGAGCAACTAGAAATTCCGACTTAATTTTTTTTCATCCCCAGTCTCCTAGAAGATAGTAATCAATCATGATCTACAGGTGGTAGAGACTGTAAACTGTGCATGTGCACATTGTCGGTGAAAGATGAAATAGATGCTAGTTTCGTTTGTTTTGAGCGATGGAAAAGCACAAAATGTTGAACTGCGTCTTACTTGTTTCCACATAAGTATATAGTCCAAGGGAAAGTAGTACTGCGGACAGCTGGAAATTGATACCCTGCAATCATTCGTCTTTGCTTTACAAAAAAAAACTACTTAGCAGTTTATAGCCTTATTTTAAGCAGTTTCGAATTCACTACAGCATACTCGTTAAGAGAGAGAGAGAGGCTGTTGAATCAAACCAACTAAACCGAATGATTTTATCGGTGTATTTTTTTCCATCGCCATTAGCATACAAATGTTGAGAGCACAAGCATAATCTAAGTGTGATAATAGCTGCTCTCTATCTATATTAGTGGCTTTATTTTTATCTAAAACGGTAGCGAAAGCGAGAAAGAATTGGAAAAGGGAAAAGTTAGCGATAATGAGAAATAAGAGATAATAACGCATCGAGACGACATAAGTAGGTTGGACAAAGCGAACGCTTCAAAATTTGTTTTTCAAGAAAAATTAAGCAGATGCGGAAATTACCTGATGACTCTTTCCGTTTGTCCCATCAAAATTGCAAGCGCCACTCATTAGTTTATCAGAATCAAAAGCATCTTTCACTATATATGTTTTCGAAAGTACTGCAAAAGGTAATCACGAAAGATGATCAATAAGGGAACTTACATGAAGCAGCGAACTGACCATATAGGTGAAAAAAATTGCAGCTGCTGCACCATAACGCCGGACTTCGAGAAAAATGTCTGCAATGAACAAAACGCTCTCGTGAAGGCATAATCAGTACAAGGAATACAGGATACTCATTAAAATTTAACTTGCCAATGAACATTAAAAATGTAAAACAATAACAATGGTGCCTTACAAAAGTAATTTTTTCCTCGGCTATAGCGCGCCTCGTTTGCTAGTGCCATTACTTGCACAGAAATTTTTAGTGAAACCGGAATAAATGATCGAAAAAATAATATGATGCCATGCCGCAGACCTGGCGCAGAAAAATACGATGGTCGTGTCGTCGCTATCAACGCTGATCGTGGGGGGCATTCACTGCGCCTTTTCACTGTGTTTATGCATCTTAGAAAGGATCGTAAGGTAGCTTTGTCATGATCGGAAATATGACTTGGTATTGGGTCACGTTAGCTTCTCTTGTGACATCCTGTGAGCACTACTGCACTGCCGTAAAGGAAACTCCCACCTTTTGACTGAAAATATCACTCAGACCGATTCACTAGAGTCACAATAACGTGTACTTCCCTCCTTACATTTTTGTTTCACTACTATTTTAACTCATCCACACAATGAAACAGGAGTAATTTAATTCTCTTAGCAAATCGCAATTTAGTAAACTGTCAGCAAACAATTTAGTAATCAAGTCTGTAAAACAACATAACACCAGTAGTTGCATGTCAGCAAACAAGTCAATAAATGACACCCAGTATGCATGAGAGGAGGAACGCTAGTAGTTTCTGCTGAAGGATGAAGGAGGAAAGAAGTGGAATGGTGAGATTCCTGTGTTGTCAACCAAGATAAACTGGTCTGGGAGCTCTCCTTCACGTGAACGCTGCCAGTATGCGACGACTTCGCACCTCATATAACGAATAACTCACACTTTTGAAGGAAACGATGCATAGGTATACTCCACGACACAACCACATCCACCAACGATCGAGGCCATTCAATAGAGATCCAGTCAGCAACCACTCCACTCGGTGCACCTGAGGCGACCGCAGAAGCGGCAGAAAGCCAACTAATAAAGTAATGGCTGAAGCGAAACGATTGCGCTACGCCAAAAGCGTGCCAGAAACCAGAGCCAGGAAACAGCAACTCGGTAATACAAGACGAATAAGTAACAAATATGAGAGAGGTGGCTAGGAGAATTGCTGCATACAGCATGCCACTTAATTCTTCCTGAAATTAAAGAAAATAACGGCTGCGTTTTGTTCTGCCCACTAAGCAAATATTCATTTCAAAGGGCTATAATCCAGTTTTGAGGACTATTTTGCTAACAGTGCGGCTCCATGAACGGTAACGTTAGCGAATAAAAGGTTTTCCCTTCTAAGAGGTAAAAAATCACAACAACTATCAGGTAGTTGCGAAATACCCATTGAAATCATTAAACACTGTATCGCCGCCATATGTGCTCAAGCAGTTAAGTGGTCTTGTCGAACCAAATGATGTACTTTGTATAGTATAGCTTCATCGAGTATAAAATTCACAGCTTTCCAAATAAGGGGAGGTTTATTCGCGATGGTGAGATGCCGAGAAGTAGCTATTTTTTTGGCCTCTACTGAGTGACAATTTTAGTTTGGAGATCAGTAGTGTTCTACTGAATTTCCAGCGGGAAGATAGGCTTTTCCGGCACGATCAAAAGACAAGGCGGTAATCGAATAGAATGCTTTATTCCGCATAATATGGTAATTTAGGCATCATCATGACCTTTTCTCATACAGTTCTGCTTTTCTTCTTCTCAGTATTTTCACGAAGCAAATACCATTGTTCAAAATAAACGAGGGGTGAACAAACCTTAAAAGATTTTCGATACAACGATTCTTCATATTGTTTTAGAGGCATCCACGGACCAAACAGGACCGTACATGGGTCAAATAAATAGCCAAACAACGTCGATAAGGTGACGCCATCGCCTATACCCTCATCAACGATATCGAAGCATAACGATATCACCTTCATAACGATTATCATTAGAGTTCCCCTCATTGACATATATTTCTCTGCGGATAGAAAGTACTGCCTGAATTATACTATTATTGAGTATAAATAGCAACTTGTAGACGAAAGCGTTATGGATTGGTCAAGCAAATATCGCATGCCTGCATAACTAGCCCTGTCCGTTTCGTTCTTTACTTCTACATTAGTGAGTTGAACGGTAAATGAAGGGAGGAGGGGTGTGAGATGGGGGAGGGCGGAAAGGGAATCTTGCGTGCGGCACAGCTTCTGACAACAAAACGTGACCCAAAGCGCAGAGATTTCGAAGAAAGTCTTGCATTCCAGTTTCAGAATTTTTGAAGCATCCGGCGCTCTCTTTTACCTCGCTGGGATTTTCCTTGAAGATTCGTTCGCTCTCCCTTGAAATTTTTCTTCGCCTACAAGCAACACTGCTTGAGTTATGCTCATAATTACCATATTCGAACCATAAAATCCGGTCATCCAAACAAATAACGTTGAACGGTATCACACTTACAATCTAAAATTTTGGAAATGATATTTGTTTAACAGTAGCGCAGATGCGGCTGACCGCTGTTGCTTTATTCTCCATGTGGAGATATGCGCAAAATTTTAGTGCGCCGAATGTGATCACTCGGAATTAAATTAATCGTATTCAGCCAATTTCTACCGCATGAAACTGATATCTTTTCACTTAAAAGGTATTCGGTATTCTTTGGCCGCAAATATTTTGTCGGGAGCAAACTGTATAGGATTCGTCTACTCTTTAACCAAAGTATCACCTAAACCTCCCTATCTCTTTGTTAGGTTAAAAGTGAAGGTTAATCTGAGAGGTTAAAAAGTGAAGAGCAATCAAAGGCTCTGCGTGTCTTACTCGTTGAACAACTATCGAACAACCCTCCCTGCACGTACATACCAACCGATAAAATCAAATTCTGCATAAATATCACAAAATATCTCGGCACTCACTCAGTCGATCATATAAAACGAAACCAATTCTGTAGGAAGCTGACTGAAACTTCTCAAAAAGGACAGTTTAAAAATTTGTGGGAAAATTCACGTAAATTAATCTTTAGATATGGAAAAAACCAGCGCCTGCGACTAGAAAAAAAAGAAAAAAGGAAAAAACCCAACGAACCAAAGAAGAAGTGAGCCAATTCCACATAAAATAGCGATAAAACCGAAAAGATTTTTTAAAAATCGTGCAAAATAAATAAGCAATATGAGTAACGCGGTAAACATGACCACATGGACAAGTGTGTCGTTGTGCGCCCATAAAACGTACATACCACATAACGCCATACAAACGTTCAACGCATGTATGCTTAGCTTCCCTGCAAAAAGTCTCGCAATTAAGCCACGCTTCGCTCCTCCATATAAAACACCTTCGAATATTTACGGAGTTGCTACCATTTATAAGTCGTCTTTCTGCACATAAACCCCTCTTCAATAGAAAATCTTTTTAGATTTTTTCCAACCTGATAACCCTTAAAGTTTGTTTTAAAGGTTGCACGGTATTCAGTCCAACTTTTTTTTCGGTCGCTTCGAACGTTACCCGTAGGTTGGACACTTCGGTTAAAGAACTTGCCAGCGAAAGGTAGTAGATGATATTTTCACAATTCAATCCCCTCAAGTGACAGAGGAACAGTATTTCGTATTGAACTTCATGACTCGAAAATACCGCATGAGCTTTTATTGTATGATCCTGAGTTGACGATAATATGTTATGTCACGGTGGTTGCTTCCATATAAGCATATCGTTTGTTGTGCGAATAAATATTCAACTCAGCATGATTCGAGTAATCCGATAACGTTGCCGTGCAACCATCAAACTGTATAGCTGTTATTAGTGTGCAAAACATAAAGATATACCTCATGGAGTCATATGAAGGACAAATGTTCTCAATGACAAATTGCAATCTTCTTATTGCAGAAAAAAATACGAGCAAATATTGCTACGTCTCTTACAAATTATAAGCCTGTGTTTTGCATATTTTACATAATTATTTTGCGTAATTTTGCACAATACAAGTACCACATTACTGTTACTAAATCAGCAGATGGCTTTTTCTGTGCCATTTCACCTCTGCCACGATGTTTGTGAAACCCAAGTAAATTCTACACATCTCGCCAATCTTCAATGGACTATGTCAGATAATGGTGACCTCTTGTTCTCTTTCACCGGCACGAAATGGCTGCGCATGCATCGCTGATACAGATGGAGAATTAGGCATAGCATACAACAATCAGCTTACCCCTCCCAGCACCAATCAACTGATAATATAGATAGTCGCAAGTTGTAACTCGATTCCGAGCTCTGGGACCGTAGCTGGCTCGAAAAATATGGAAAAAGTGTGGACAAACGGAAATTGAAAAAAAAAAAAGGAAAAGAATTGGACGAAAGAAGGGAATATGGTCACAAAGCCGACGCACTTGAAAACTAAGTCCCCGAAGTTCGGCACTTGGGCGAGGGTGGGAAGGGGGGGGTGGGAGATTGAGCGGTGGTAAGCTCATTTATAACAGTATAAATACGTGGAAGGTGAAAAAGAATTATGAACCAAATACTGCAATCCAATGAGAAACATGACAGTTACCTGATGCGCTAACAGCGACCAAAATTCGCTTCAGTACGGCGAACGCTACAATTTTGGTTAGTAGGCAAACCTTGGCCATCAAAAAATGGATGACCGAACAGCCATACATCCACTACACAACATTACTACGCTGTGAAAAATTAGATAATTTTGCAAAACAGAACAACACTAAGAAAGCCGTTCATTCGAGGTTATTGACGTTAATGAGAGCTGCAATAAACGAGATTATCCGTCCTAGAGCGAAAATACTTGTACGGTGTTCGCCGCCAATGTGCCGACTGCTCTTTTCCCATGCAAATATCCATTATTTTAAAACGTAAAAAGCAAGCAATACTGGAAAAGTAGAAAACTATATGGAAGTCTGAAGGTAGTGCCAATCTTTGGAAGATTTATAAGAACAGCTATAGCATTTAAAGTTGGAGGATTAATGAGGGCGCGGTGATCAACGCAGTGCGTTTCTGTTGAGTTCCCGAAAGGCTTTGACTACCGAGTTGCTGTTCATGGATGGTAAGCTCGATGAAATATGGGATGCCTGTGGACACAATAGACAAATTGAGGCAAATCTTTATTCTGTATGCGAGTTGTTTTAAATCGTATGCGAACGGAGATAGGAAAACATTGAAACACTGCAAGAAAAAAATGCCATCGGTAAAATATGCGAGTTACAAATAAAATAAAGGTTATTAAATAGGGAAGGCCTATCCAAATCTCCAAAAAGAAACGGTTCCTGGTCCACTCTTAGAAAACAGAGGTCATGAAAGGGTCGACGTAGTTCGCCGTAACTTGTCTACTAGTTGTTTAATGCTCAGGACAACCCTCTTGAATAGGTACATGTAAACATAATAACGAAATTATTAACGTGCAATTGAGGAAATAAAATGTAAAAACTGAAGAAAGCGCAAATCTTTCCAAGCTTTCAGCATTCTATTTGAATCCTGCCCTAGTATAGCAAATGCTGGTGTGCTAAAATCGCAAATCATAAATAGCAGGTACAAAATCGGTATAAACCGTAATTCGTGCTAGTTCATATGCCATTCATCACGGATATTTACTTTCGCTATTATCTTCTTATGACGACGTGGTTTGGCGACAATATGACCTCCAAATTGATGAAAAAGCAAGGGAGGCAGCTTTACAAACTCGTAAAAGCTCACCACTCACGTCAAAAGAAATCACCATTCCTTAGACGCCTCACCTTTAAACATATTCCCTTGTGTTAATTGTTTTCATTTCAGTAGTTTTCTGTGATCCGTCACGTTTTTGACTTGCTACTTTTCTGCTATATATTGCTGGTGCATGTGTATTTATTAATGTTGCTTCTGCAGTGTTTCTAATGGGCGACTGATTTGAAGTTTCCTCAACGTCTATGTATTAGAATATTGGACGAGAGTTTCGGTTTTGGCGAATGGTTTCGGCGAGAACAAATCACATTGGTGCACACCTTTTCTCCATATTTATACGGTTGTCTAGCAAACGAATGTACACATTTAAAAGGTCCGATGTAAACATCATGTAGTACAAAACTTCATATAGTAAAAAACATATATCATGTAATACAAAAAACCATGTAGTAAATGGGTACGCATTCTTTGTACACCCAGTTTCATAAAGTATTTTTAAATAGCGCAATCGAATGAATCCGGAAAAAACATTTGCCTCTAACGACAGAGAAAAAACACGACGGCATTTTGAATTCGCTATAGCGCTCAATGATTTACATATCCGGCTGCATGAACGTGGCGGACGGTAGAGTAGCGCTAACCTCTTCGCAAACCAGCTTATATTTTGCCTTCCCTCTCTACTAATTTAGCGACCGATAATCGTCGACAGCATAGTTTTCAAAGAAAAAAAAATCACAAGGAATGCGTTTTTTCCAAATTGAAAAGGTATGGCCGCCAGTGCTTAGTCTCATCTTCGGTAGGTCTCATCCTCCTTCTCCAGTTGGTTTGATATTTTTCGGAACGATGAGGTGCTAACCTATTGGAAACCCTCCAATTCAGCAGCCTTTCCGCGGTGGTCTCCGATTCAACTGAATCCACCTGTTCTCAAAACGGAGTTTGGAAAACAAGCCTTTACCCTTCGAACTGTCGCCCTGAGGTTCAGTCCTGCTTGGACATTAAGCCTATAGGACGGTAATCAGCGTTACACGCACTGGGCTTTTTAAGACATTTCATACCGCAGACCCCTCCTCTTTGAGTGCAGTGAGGTTGGAAGAGGGAACGTAAAAGGTAATGCTCACCTTTCAACTATCAACCCTCCTCTGCCTGCCGGAAAAACTAGTAAGTACTAGCATAGTTTACAGTGTCAAATCAAATAATTTTTGCGCTCTGATCTCAAACTTTTGACAACATCAGCCGTCCTTCAATATGGTGTACAACCACACAATAGCAAAGCATACTCAGAAAAGCTGAAAGATAGAGCTACTGATCGGGACAAATCGAAAGAGATCTGGGTTTTTGAAGGAATAACAAATTCTATTAGTGAAGGATTTTATTTGTATTTGACTAGCAAGTATGAATTTTAAGTGCTTTCTTCGCCAAAAACGGAAATCTGAGGGCTCTGGATCCCTCGAGCAGCTTTCGAATTCTCGCTTAGATGGCTTAGGAAGTTGTTCCTTAAAGATATCAATGGCCGCTTATGACTTAGGATCTCCACAAGCGTGTAAAACAAGTTTCCCTGCCAACTACACTTCGCCATCAAACTGCTTTTATTTCTGGGCGATAAAGCACAATAATCACACGACCACCAAAAGTATCCTCTTATCCCCACATAACTCCCTAGAAAGTACTTCCATCCTCTTACATAGCTCTACCAATGCATCCGCTTTTCCTCGTTATCAAAACCGTGGCCATGGGCCTGGGCATCAATGAAAAAGACTGGAAGAGAATTCTGCAGCTAACAAATACGGCGTTGTAAACAGCTTCACCCTACTGCGCTGGACATATGGCATCGAGCGGGTAACTGATGGTCTTCACGACGAAGTCATCCAAATCTGTAATGACTGTGTAGGCGTTCTGCCAATATCCTGAACTGTAAGACTGTGGGTTAATTCAGTTCTTCAGAGTGTATCGACTAAAACAACAAGCCATCTCATCTCATCTTTTTGTCACTAATAAGAGGAACATATGTTGCCCGAGAAACAATTCGTCTTATAACGTGTTTTGAATTGTACTTAGCACAATATACGCAACTATACCTATCGCGAACTTCAAAGACAGCTTCGAAGGTTTCGTTTTCCATCAAACATAGAAAGAGGGCGAGGCTTTATCCGAAAAAAAAATTTCCAAAATGCTCATGGACGACATGCACATGGAATAATCATTACGACAAGTAACGATGAAGAAGAAAAATTCTCTACATGAAGGTTGTGCTTGTTCTGCGAGATACCTGAGGCATCTAAACGTTTTATTCGAGGACCTGCGGAGTTCAGATCAATTCAAGCATCCCCGCTATGACTAATCTTCTTGCATTTTTGGAAGCGGTGTTTGAAAGATTTGCTATCAAAAGCCTACTCTTTTGTTGAAGAAGGTCCAACGCAAGCGCTGAGGTAATCCCGTAGCACCTTTGACTGCAGTACTGGCGGTTCCGGCAAAACCATCGCGCTGTTACTCTAAAACAATGTCACTAATAATATCGGAACTATAAGCTAGGATTATTAACGAATTAACGTACATTGCAGCCTAAACGTTGCAAATGACGAGAAGGGGAGAAGAAGAGAGATGGGCACTACCATGATAATGTGATATGCGCTAGGGAGAGACCACAAATGCCTTAAAACATCGCCTACTCCTGAAATACTCGCCCATGAGTTTATGAACCTCTCGAAATGTACTCTTTCATTTCCAATTCCCGTCACCAACGACAGCCCTTCTTTTCTGCACAGAAATTATGAAATTTTGAAGTATCGCCAAAAACTCGAAAATACTCGTTCTTCATCATCCCTTCCCCCTCCCCCTCCACACCCCGCAGAAGATGAACTGAAGCTGAAACGACCGTCCGGCGTGCTGTTTACTTGATCAAATACAGCGGTCGAGAAACAAGCCCACCATAGAAATCGTATGAGAATTGAGCCTTACTGAGTAATATGATCAATAATTTTTCTCTTTAAAAACCGAAAGCGAAGCGTCTTCGGTTTTTATCAAAACTGTAAAATCACTATAAAATTGGAATATGGAGAGACGGAACTTCGCGATGTCCTATCAGGGGAAAATGCAAATAAGAAAATTTCTCAGACCACCAAACGTCTTCAGCATTCCAATAAAAAAAAAATTAGCACAATTACGCGTCTCTCCATACTCAGTTAAGAACTACTGTGTCAAGCTGTATGCATTATTCATTTCTATTAAGAGAATATAAATGAACGACGGAACGTTTACAGTGAAAGTAAATATAAGCACAATTTTAAACATGCCTGGTCACGCCAATCGAAATGTGGTCGGCAGTGACTGGTTGACGGCAAAGAAATGCCATCGGCTTCATTCCTGTTGGACGCAAAGGACATAGCGTTGCTTGTTGGACAAAACAAACTTGACTCTTCGTCATCAAACTTGAGAGTACGCGGCCAAACTACCCCAGAATCGTCCTCCTCTGTTTCACGTTCCTCTGTTAGAGAACCGTTCAGCGAAACTTTCATTAGCGCTCTAGCCAATCTCTCTTCTTTAGAAGAATTTGAGCGTTCAGCTGGATGTGATCCTTTTTCTGAAGGAGAATTCTTTTTGTATGTATGCAACTATAGCTGGCGACAAAAGACCACAGCCATTTTATTCATTTCCAGTGCAGACCTTCGTTCAACATATCGTTCAAAGAACAGATGGAGATACCTTAATTATCTCGACTCGTCTTAAGCAACTGCTGCGCGCGAATTGAAGTTTTATTCTTGCACAATAAGTTTGAGAAATGTTTTAAACACGTTAAAGGTACTATGTGCCTAAGACGAAAATGAATACTTGAGCACAAGAAATTTTCGACTCCCTCCTGCCATGGCCAGCGAATGCCTTAGAAGACTCGCGACATGCGAGATCGCCAAATGGAAGCAACCAGTCATTCTATGAGAAAAAACAACTGTGGATGGTACTACTATCAGCCTCTAATCAGCCGAACTAAGATGGTTGCATATGTATAACATCTGCTACGCTGGAATTTTATAATTAGTGCAAATTTATTAGCCCGCGGTTATTTATGAAACCAAAGAAAGACGCGCTATAATTAACAGAACATAGCTAATCAGTCCATAATGAAGGGCAACCCAAAAAAGTGTTGCGTTCAGGCAACTTCCTAAATTATTCCATTCACTCTCTAGAGCGCATCAAGAACGAGGGTGGAATTAAAGATTAATAGCTGCAATTCTGCCTCTCCCCTCGTACGTTCTCTTACGGGTAAATGGGGCTGTAAATTAGCCATAACTAAACTATTTCAAATTACTCTGCTAAAGCAGTGAGAAACGTTGAAATCACTCCTCAACAGTGGTAAAAAAATTAGTTACATTCAAGAAGTAAGCGTACCAGTATGGCAGTTGAGCTCGCCTCGCTCCTGTATGCTTGTAAGAGTCTCGCCTCGCTTCGTTCTGAAGTGGCCATCCCTGGAAAATTTAAGCGCTTCATGCGGACGCACTAAAAAACTACCAAAAAAATTTATAAGGACAGAAGTGATAACTTCCTACGCTCCTTTACAATACGTTTTTTTTCGACAATATGCGAATTTACGCCTTTGTTGAGCATTCTAAAAGGATTTACTTCACACATAAGATTTATGCCATTTGCTAAAACGCAATTCTTAGAAAATGAATTCGTAAAATGTTGATTATATCGTCAAACGTCGTCACTAATAAAAATTCCCCGGCTTCGACACTTATATTTGGAATGGAAGAAAACAGCCATTGTAATCCAAACAAGTAATCTCGTTGTTTTGTCGATAATAGGTCATTTATATTCGTCCGAAACGCATATTTTAAGTGTAATGAGTTCGAGAAAATGGCTTCCACACATTTTGTGACACTTTTTCAGATGCGACCTTTTTCAGATTTCATAGGCGATATTTTCGATGTGATCAGACGGAAATTGATTCAAACCGAATACAATTAAGTAAGGCGGAAAGGGTAAGCTCAGATAACCTTAGCTTGTTCAAGGATAGACGGAAACAAAACATAAAGTAACAACAAACATTTTCTAAGGTGATCACTTATGGAAATTGGTGGATTTTAGCTTTAAATTGAGAAAAAAAAACGAGATGGAAAGGCCAACCTTACTTCGGCAGTCAGCTGAAGACCCATCTGAGATCGCAGTTGGGGTGCCCTAGCGACAAGTGAATTCAGGTCAAACGCGTCGAATTTGGCATTTTCTTGGCTGAAACTAAACCCTAAACCAAAAAAAGACAAATAAATAACAAAAGGCGTATTGAGAGGCTCTGTTGGGCAGCAAGTATACAAGTGGTCGAAATTAGAATCAGAAACTTTCACAAACTGTTTCACTTGGTTCTTTGATCTGTATATGTATAAAATGAGGAAAAAAGATTCTTGACTTCAACCTCACTATCTTCTCTGGATCCCACCCACACTGAAATCATCGTCGAAAAGCTTGGATGCAAATCACGACGACATGAGGACATCTCAGTAAAGAAAGAATTTTCCTGCAAAACATGCTACCATTTTTCCTTCACCGGTTAATATATTCTGATAATTCATGATCCTTGCCAAAGAAATGTCAATATTAAGCTCGTTACAGTAGATCAGTAGAAGCATCTCATTAACATAATTATAAGCATGCGCAAAAAGTCTCAGAAAGTGATGGTGGCCAATAAGAGTAGCTCTATTTTCCTATACAATTCATTTGAACACGATACCATGTGTCAACAGCAATTTTCCGAACACAGGCCAGGCAGAAATGCTTATGGGTGCTCTAGTATGCACTAGCAGATTTAAACGCGAATTAGATAGCTTCAACCAGGAATGCGAAAAATGCATATTGTGCCATCCCCCTCCCGACTTCGTACACTTTTCAAACAGTTGATTATTAGATTAAAAAAAAGCAATACGGATGCATACCAGTGCAAAACTGTAAGCATTTTGGTTCACTCGTTATTTCAGAGATGCAAATAGTATTACTTCGAATAGAGCAGAGTCCGTCACAAGAATATACGAAAAATAGAACTTCTAAGGCTCTATTAAAGGTAATACAATATTGGTTTTACATCATATTGCTTAATTCTGCCTTCTAGCAACGCGCAAAAATGACGAAGCTCGTCTCGTTTTTTTTTTGCCGAATTTGGCCAGCATTAATAGAACGTAAGGAACGAGCTTGATTTCAGATCACCTACGAATTTATGCAAATTTTGCAACCGCCTCCTAAGGCTTTTGTTAGCGTTCCTTTATCCCCAATATAACCATAGTAAAGAAGAAAAAAAACGATTAGGGAAGTGAACAACTTGAACACAAAAAACACACACACTAATGTGGCCCTATTATATACTCATACTCAGAATTAATAATGGATTCCCTTCACAGCGAACGTTTGAGAGAGATGACGTCTGTTGGCCTAAGATGGAAAAAAATAAAAACGCAAAGCATTATAAAAGCTTTAAGGCATGAAATGATCAGTCGTCAGTACGTCTGCAAGATTATGACATTTACAAAAAAACGTAAATGTCAAATAGACGCAACACTAACTTCTCTTTATGAGTCTTATCGTTTATGGCCGCTACGTTCTCATCAATCGGAAGTGCTTCATTGTTCTCAGAAACCAAACGTCGTTTGTCTTTTTCAGAAAGCAAACGTTTCGCTTCCACCTCAACTCGTTTTTCTGCAAAAGTATAGCCAAATTAAAACATAAAAACCGCTTGCATTAACTAAAACATTCGCAAAATTTATGGGAACTCTTTCAAAAATGAATAAAGACATCTTTGTGGGACAATAACTTGTGAATAGG
>JPKZ01002567.1:331913-346974 GCA_000803305.1 Toxocara canis | reverse complement strand
CAGCGACAAGTTGATTCGAAAAGATTGTTTGCGTTTTGAGCGAAACAATTTGTTTGCGTTTCACTGCTCATCGCATTGCTCGCATTCTTTTAAAGCTGCGATGTCTCGCTGCACTACTCGTTTTGCAGTGAACTGTATGCACAGCCTGTGAACAACGATCTTATCAAGGTTGAACTCAAAATTAGTCGCCTCTGATTGTTTGGGTCTTTGTTAATATTCATCTCAGTTACTGAGTCTTCTTTTTTTCCACCATTTATTATTTAGAAGCGAGAACTCGTTTCTCGCTTGACCAATTAATTTTTGTTGGTGTCGGTTTGCTCATGCATGCTTGGGCATAAAGGTGAGGCTTAAGCGCTTGCGCGTAGGACAACTAAGTGGTCCTACAGCGAATGACAGGAGGGGGAACGCGAGGTGGGAAGGTAGGAGGGAAGCGAATGATAATCACTTCTCGCCAGCACTGCTAATCAAACAAATGACTTAATTAGTTCGTAATACTAATTAAGTCATTTCTTTAATTGGTATCTAATACTAATAGAAAATGATGTTTATTCATGACTGAGCTCATTCTGTGGCTTCAAGCGTCAATTACCGACGATATTTTCACTTGTGATCACGTTTAATCAAATTGTTTTATTGTGCCGCATACTTTGGTTATTCGTTGACGTCATTACAGTCATTAAAGTTGCTCTCATGCCGACCATAAATGGTAGAAAAATTGTTTTGCACTTTCTTCATTCTATTCGATCCATCCAGCACAGCGATACTTCTGAAGGTTCGATTCCTCTTTTGCAGCGATGAAGCGGCTGATGTATAAGGTTTGCAAGCTGCGCGACTTTTCATTTGCAATAATGAGGACTAGTTTAGCTTACGTATCGCTTGATCAGTTCAGGTATTTCGAAGGGTGATGACATTTTTTTTTCAACGCCATTGTTGGCCTCATTTTTAATCAGCGATGCAGCTAATAAAATTCGACATGCAGATAGTTTTTTTCTTGTTTTGCTTACAGTAATAACAGAATAAAACTGCCACAAGTTTTTCGAAAACGTCGATCATTTTTCCGGAAAGTTGCATGACATTTTGTCTTTTCATGGTATTCACTTTTGTTGTAAAAACTACCGGTCGTTCATCATTTATAAACCTTCAAAAATGTCATATTACCGATACAAAGGGGCTTCTAAATAAAGCGGTTAAAGTGATGACTCTTAAGGAAAAAAGCATAAAGTAAAAAAAAAAAGGAAATTAGGCCGATGAGAATAATCAAAGGAGTTGGCGTACGAATGTCAATCTCGCTCATTAGTCATTCAGGAACGGTCACTGTAAGCAACGAAGAAGAAACTGTTTTAACTTGACGAAAATATGCATATGAAAATTACGAGGTCATTTAATGAGTAATAATAAAATCAAAAGAAGTCCAATCGATTCTTCCGAATTTTGCATTTAGATTAACTTCAACGATTTTCTAGAGTGTAAATTTCGATGGGTGAGCTTGAACGATTGATTGTTTTTTATGAAATGGGTAACGAGTTATGGGGATTGCTTAACGTGGAGGGAAACTCCATGAGAGTTTTATGATGATTCAACGAAATGATCATCACAGACAATCTCAATTAGTTTTTTCAAAAAAAAGAAACCCCCGAACTTCTATTATGGCTATGCTATTCAGCATAATAATATTTTGCTGTCTAAAAATTTATCCGTCATCGCTATCCATTGAATCGTAGCATTAGTGAGTTGGTTTGATCAATCAATAATTCACTGAGGACCGAAACAAAAAAATTGTATGCAGTATTATCGGATTTGCCTCGGTGATTTTGAATCCCGTGCAAATAACTTTATGCTAATTTCGGCACAGTTATTAATAGCTAGAAGCGTTACGCATACAGTCGTCCAATACATATATAATCGTACTGTAAAACGAAACATGCGTTCATGCATCATTATTCCCGACGTATACTATTGATTCCAATGGACGGGCAGTAGCTTAATGATAGAGCTCTCGCCTCGTATGCGGTAAGACCTGGGTTCGCTACCCGACTGCTTACCCGCCGGATCGCCATCATGCTGACCACTAGGCGTACCGAAACTGGTCCAAATAATCATGCGTGCGCACGGTTGTCAGCTGCATCGACACAGGAATCGATGAAATTGCAGCTGCCTTTGCATCCATTTGCAACCATTGCTTATAACACAACCTAAGCTCACCGAGAGCAACTTATGCACTGTATGGGTCAAATTTACCCACACCATGTGTTTCCTAACAACTCTGACGTATCTTTCTTCATAGTAGTATGTAACACATGTTTTCATTAGGCTTAATAGGAAAGTTTGTTATATAATAAGAAATAATAAGGAATATGTAATATATAATGTATAATAATATATAATAAGAAATGTGAAATGCTATCAACAAGCTCTTAATAAGAGTTTATTGATAGCATTTCTGTGGTACAATTTTTTCGGATGAATCTGAACCAGTTAAGCTTTTTTTTTTTTCCAGTGAGCCGATGCTAATAATAAATCTAATAGATTGAAAACAGTGAATGATTCTTTTAATTTGGAAAAACAAAGAATTTGACCTTATTTTATTTTTTTTCAAATATGACGAAGAAAGTAGGCAAATATACCTAACCTCTGAGATTATCGATAGACAAATTTGAGTGTACATTTGCGTAAAGCGATTACGCCGTTCCTGGATCACTGTAAAAGTGTGAAGGTAAAAATGTAAAGTGAAAATAAAACATATGCGATGACCTACGTCGTCGAATATGGTGGAAGTACCCGGTTTTGCATCATTCATTGCAAAAGATTTTCAGTTTGGTAATGAATGATGGTGAATCGAGAAGGCTATTGAACGCCAAGTTGACGAGTGATCTCGTTCAGGGCACAACACTTATCGAAATGCTCTATCCAACACTCTACAAATTCTCGTGCATGCTCAACTTGAAATTTTTCCCGTATGATACGCAGGTCGGCTCTCTTATTTGAGAATTCATTTCAAATATGAATGAGACGAAAAACCTGCATGGCTCATTTCTTCTGAGGCACTGAGTGTTAATCACTAAGATTTTACTTTACGCCGTTCCTGGATCACTGTAAAAGTGTGAAGGTAAAAATGTAAAGTGAAAATAAAACATATGCGATGACCTACGTCGTCGAATATGGTGGAAGTACCCGGTTTTGCATCATTCATTGCAAAAGATTTTCAGTTTGGTAATGAATGATGGTGAATCGAGAAGGCTATTGAACGCCAAGTTGACGAGTGATCTCGTTCAGGGCACAACACTTATCGAAATGCTCTATCCAACACTCTACAAATTCTCGTGCATGCTCAACTTGAAATTTTTCCCGTATGATACGCAGGTCGGCTCTCTTATTTGAGAATTCATTTCAAATATGAATGAGACGAAAAACCTGCATGGCTCATTTCTTCTGAGGCACTGAGTGTTAATCACTAAGATTTTACTTTACGCCGTTCCTGGATCACTGTAAAAGTGTGAAGGTAAAAATGTAAAGTGAAAATAAAACATATGCGATGACCTACGTCGTCGAATATGGTGGAAGTACCCGGTTTTGCATCATTCATTGCAAAAGATTTTCAGTTTGGTAATGAATGATGGTGAATCGAGAAGGCTATTGAACGCCAAGTTGACGAGTGATCTCGTTCAGGGCACAACACTTATCGAAATGCTCTATCCAACACTCTACAAATTCTCGTGCATGCTCAACTTGAAATTTTTCCCGTATGATACGCAGGTCGGCTCTCTTATTTGAGAATTCATTTCAAATATGAATGAGACGAAAAACCTGCATGGCTCATTTCTTCTGAGGCACTGAGTGTTAATCACTAAGATTTTACTTTACGCCGTTCCTGGATCACTGTAAAAGTGTGAAGGTAAAAATGTAAAGTGAAAATAAAACATATGCGATGACCTACGTCGTCGAATATGGTGGAAGTACCCGGTTTTGCATCATTCATTGCAAAAGATTTTCAGTTTGGTAATGAATGATGGTGAATCGAGAAGGCTATTGAACGCCAAGTTGACGAGTGATCTCGTTCAGGGCACAACACTTATCGAAATGCTCTATCCAACACTCTACAAATTCTCGTGCATGCTCAACTTGAAATTTTTCCCGTATGATACGCAGGTCGGCTCTCTTATTTGAGAATTCATTTCAAATATGAATGAGACGAAAAACCTGCATGGCTCATTTCTTCTGAGGCACTGAGTGTTAATCACTAAGATTTTACTTTACGCCGTTCCTGGATCACTGTAAAAGTGTGAAGGTAAAAATGTAAAGTGAAAATAAAACATATGCGATGACCTACGTCGTCGAATATGGTGGAAGTACCCGGTTTTGCATCATTCATTGCAAAAGATTTTCAGTTTGGTAATGAATGATGGTGAATCGAGAAGGCTATTGAACGCCAAGTTGACGAGTGATCTCGTTCAGGGCACAACACTTATCGAAATGCTCTATCCAACACTCTACAAATTCTCGTGCATGCTCAACTTGAAATTTTTCCCGTATGATACGCAGGTCGGCTCTCTTATTTGAGAATTCATTTCAAATATGAATGAGACGAAAAACCTGCATGGCTCATTTCTTCTGAGGCACTGAGTGTTAATCACTAAGATTTTACTTTACGCCGTTCCTGGATCACTGTAAAAGTGTGAAGGTAAAAATGTAAAGTGAAAATAAAACATATGCGATGACCTACGTCGTCGAATATGGTGGAAGTACCCGGTTTTGCATCATTCATTGCAAAAGATTTTCAGTTTGGTAATGAATGATGGTGAATCGAGAAGGCTATTGAACGCCAAGTTGACGAGTGATCTCGTTCAGGGCACAACACTTATCGAAATGCTCTATCCAACACTCTACAAATTCTCGTGCATGCTCAACTTGAAATTTTTCCCGTATGATACGCAGGTCGGCTCTCTTATTTGAGAATTCATTTCAAATATGAATGAGACGAAAAACCTGCATGGCTCATTTCTTCTGAGGCACTGAGTGTTAATCACTAAGATTTTACTTTACGCCGTTCCTGGATCACTGTAAAAGTGTGAAGGTAAAAATGTAAAGTGAAAATAAAACATATGCGATGACCTACGTCGTCGAATATGGTGGAAGTACCCGGTTTTGCATCATTCATTGCAAAAGATTTTCAGTTTGGTAATGAATGATGGTGAATCGAGAAGGCTATTGAACGCCAAGTTGACGAGTGATCTCGTTCAGGGCACAACACTTATCGAAATGCTCTATCCAACACTCTACAAATTCTCGTGCATGCTCAACTTGAAATTTTTCCCGTATGATACGCAGGTCGGCTCTCTTATTTGAGAATTCATTTCAAATATGAATGAGACGAAAAACCTGCATGGCTCATTTCTTCTGAGGCACTGAGTGTTAATCACTAAGATTTTACTTTACGCCGTTCCTGGATCACTGTAAAAGTGTGAAGGTAAAAATGTAAAGTGAAAATAAAACATATGCGATGACCTACGTCGTCGAATATGGTGGAAGTACCCGGTTTTGCATCATTCATTGCAAAAGATTTTCAGTTTGGTAATGAATGATGGTGAATCGAGAAGGCTATTGAACGCCAAGTTGACGAGTGATCTCGTTCAGGGCACAACACTTATCGAAATGCTCTATCCAACACTCTACAAATTCTCGTGCATGCTCAACTTGAAATTTTTCCCGTATGATACGCAGGTCGGCTCTCTTATTTGAGAATTCATTTCAAATATGAATGAGACGAAAAACCTGCATGGCTCATTTCTTCTGAGGCACTGAGTGTTAATCACTAAGATTTTACTTTACGCCGTTCCTGGATCACTGTAAAAGTGTGAAGGTAAAAATGTAAAGTGAAAATAAAACATATGCGATGACCTACGTCGTCGAATATGGTGGAAGTACCCGGTTTTGCATCATTCATTGCAAAAGATTTTCAGTTTGGTAATGAATGATGGTGAATCGAGAAGGCTATTGAACGCCAAGTTGACGAGTGATCTCGTTCAGGGCACAACACTTATCGAAATGCTCTATCCAACACTCTACAAATTCTCGTGCATGCTCAACTTGAAATTTTTCCCGTATGATACGCAGGTCGGCTCTCTTATTTGAGAATTCATTTCAAATATGAATGAGACGAAAAACCTGCATGGCTCATTTCTTCTGAGGCACTGAGTGTTAATCACTAAGATTTTACTTTACGCCGTTCCTGGATCACTGTAAAAGTGTGAAGGTAAAAATGTAAAGTGAAAATAAAACATATGCGATGACCTACGTCGTCGAATATGGTGGAAGTACCCGGTTTTGCATCATTCATTGCAAAAGATTTTCAGTTTGGTAATGAATGATGGTGAATCGAGAAGGCTATTGAACGCCAAGTTGACGAGTGATCTCGTTCAGGGCACAACACTTATCGAAATGCTCTATCCAACACTCTACAAATTCTCGTGCATGCTCAACTTGAAATTTTTCCCGTATGATACGCAGGTCGGCTCTCTTATTTGAGAATTCATTTCAAATATGAATGAGACGAAAAACCTGCATGGCTCATTTCTTCTGAGGCACTGAGTGTTAATCACTAAGATTTTACTTTACGCCGTTCCTGGATCACTGTAAAAGTGTGAAGGTAAAAATGTAAAGTGAAAATAAAACATATGCGATGACCTACGTCGTCGAATATGGTGGAAGTACCCGGTTTTGCATCATTCATTGCAAAAGATTTTCAGTTTGGTAATGAATGATGGTGAATCGAGAAGGCTATTGAACGCCAAGTTGACGAGTGATCTCGTTCAGGGCACAACACTTATCGAAATGCTCTATCCAACACTCTACAAATTCTCGTGCATGCTCAACTTGAAATTTTTCCCGTATGATACGCAGGTCGGCTCTCTTATTTGAGAATTCATTTCAAATATGAATGAGACGAAAAACCTGCATGGCTCATTTCTTCTGAGGCACTGAGTGTTAATCACTAAGATTTTACTTTACGCCGTTCCTGGATCACTGTAAAAGTGTGAAGGTAAAAATGTAAAGTGAAAATAAAACATATGCGATGACCTACGTCGTCGAATATGGTGGAAGTACCCGGTTTTGCATCATTCATTGCAAAAGATTTTCAGTTTGGTAATGAATGATGGTGAATCGAGAAGGCTATTGAACGCCAAGTTGACGAGTGATCTCGTTCAGGGCACAACACTTATCGAAATGCTCTATCCAACACTCTACAAATTCTCGTGCATGCTCAACTTGAAATTTTTCCCGTATGATACGCAGGTCGGCTCTCTTATTTGAGAATTCATTTCAAATATGAATGAGACGAAAAACCTGCATGGCTCATTTCTTCTGAGGCACTGAGTGTTAATCACTAAGATTTTACTTTACGCCGTTCCTGGATCACTGTAAAAGTGTGAAGGTAAAAATGTAAAGTGAAAATAAAACATATGCGATGACCTACGTCGTCGAATATGGTGGAAGTACCCGGTTTTGCATCATTCATTGCAAAAGATTTTCAGTTTGGTAATGAATGATGGTGAATCGAGAAGGCTATTGAACGCCAAGTTGACGAGTGATCTCGTTCAGGGCACAACACTTATCGAAATGCTCTATCCAACACTCTACAAATTCTCGTGCATGCTCAACTTGAAATTTTTCCCGTATGATACGCAGGTCGGCTCTCTTATTTGAGAATTCATTTCAAATATGAATGAGACGAAAAACCTGCATGGCTCATTTCTTCTGAGGCACTGAGTGTTAATCACTAAGATTTTACTTTACGCCGTTCCTGGATCACTGTAAAAGTGTGAAGGTAAAAATGTAAAGTGAAAATAAAACATATGCGATGACCTACGTCGTCGAATATGGTGGAAGTACCCGGTTTTGCATCATTCATTGCAAAAGATTTTCAGTTTGGTAATGAATGATGGTGAATCGAGAAGGCTATTGAACGCCAAGTTGACGAGTGATCTCGTTCAGGGCACAACACTTATCGAAATGCTCTATCCAACACTCTACAAATTCTCGTGCATGCTCAACTTGAAATTTTTCCCGTATGATACGCAGGTCGGCTCTCTTATTTGAGAATTCATTTCAAATATGAATGAGACGAAAAACCTGCATGGCTCATTTCTTCTGAGGCACTGAGTGTTAATCACTAAGATTTTACTTTACGCCGTTCCTGGATCACTGTAAAAGTGTGAAGGTAAAAATGTAAAGTGAAAATAAAACATATGCGATGACCTACGTCGTCGAATATGGTGGAAGTACCCGGTTTTGCATCATTCATTGCAAAAGATTTTCAGTTTGGTAATGAATGATGGTGAATCGAGAAGGCTATTGAACGCCAAGTTGACGAGTGATCTCGTTCAGGGCACAACACTTATCGAAATGCTCTATCCAACACTCTACAAATTCTCGTGCATGCTCAACTTGAAATTTTTCCCGTATGATACGCAGGTCGGCTCTCTTATTTGAGAATTCATTTCAAATATGAATGAGACGAAAAACCTGCATGGCTCATTTCTTCTGAGGCACTGAGTGTTAATCACTAAGATTTTACTTTACGCCGTTCCTGGATCACTGTAAAAGTGTGAAGGTAAAAATGTAAAGTGAAAATAAAACATATGCGATGACCTACGTCGTCGAATATGGTGGAAGTACCCGGTTTTGCATCATTCATTGCAAAAGATTTTCAGTTTGGTAATGAATGATGGTGAATCGAGAAGGCTATTGAACGCCAAGTTGACGAGTGATCTCGTTCAGGGCACAACACTTATCGAAATGCTCTATCCAACACTCTACAAATTCTCGTGCATGCTCAACTTGAAATTTTTCCCGTATGATACGCAGGTCGGCTCTCTTATTTGAGAATTCATTTCAAATATGAATGAGACGAAAAACCTGCATGGCTCATTTCTTCTGAGGCACTGAGTGTTAATCACTAAGATTTTACTTTACGCCGTTCCTGGATCACTGTAAAAGTGTGAAGGTAAAAATGTAAAGTGAAAATAAAACATATGCGATGACCTACGTCGTCGAATATGGTGGAAGTACCCGGTTTTGCATCATTCATTGCAAAAGATTTTCAGTTTGGTAATGAATGATGGTGAATCGAGAAGGCTATTGAACGCCAAGTTGACGAGTGATCTCGTTCAGGGCACAACACTTATCGAAATGCTCTATCCAACACTCTACAAATTCTCGTGCATGCTCAACTTGAAATTTTTCCCGTATGATACGCAGGTCGGCTCTCTTATTTGAGAATTCATTTCAAATATGAATGAGACGAAAAACCTGCATGGCTCATTTCTTCTGAGGCACTGAGTGTTAATCACTAAGATTTTACTTTACGCCGTTCCTGGATCACTGTAAAAGTGTGAAGGTAAAAATGTAAAGTGAAAATAAAACATATGCGATGACCTACGTCGTCGAATATGGTGGAAGTACCCGGTTTTGCATCATTCATTGCAAAAGATTTTCAGTTTGGTAATGAATGATGGTGAATCGAGAAGGCTATTGAACGCCAAGTTGACGAGTGATCTCGTTCAGGGCACAACACTTATCGAAATGCTCTATCCAACACTCTACAAATTCTCGTGCATGCTCAACTTGAAATTTTTCCCGTATGATACGCAGGTCGGCTCTCTTATTTGAGAATTCATTTCAAATATGAATGAGACGAAAAACCTGCATGGCTCATTTCTTCTGAGGCACTGAGTGTTAATCACTAAGATTTTACTTTACGCCGTTCCTGGATCACTGTAAAAGTGTGAAGGTAAAAATGTAAAGTGAAAATAAAACATATGCGATGACCTACGTCGTCGAATATGGTGGAAGTACCCGGTTTTGCATCATTCATTGCAAAAGATTTTCAGTTTGGTAATGAATGATGGTGAATCGAGAAGGCTATTGAACGCCAAGTTGACGAGTGATCTCGTTCAGGGCACAACACTTATCGAAATGCTCTATCCAACACTCTACAAATTCTCGTGCATGCTCAACTTGAAATTTTTCCCGTATGATACGCAGGTCGGCTCTCTTATTTGAGAATTCATTTCAAATATGAATGAGACGAAAAACCTGCATGGCTCATTTCTTCTGAGGCACTGAGTGTTAATCACTAAGATTTTACTTTACGCCGTTCCTGGATCACTGTAAAAGTGTGAAGGTAAAAATGTAAAGTGAAAATAAAACATATGCGATGACCTACGTCGTCGAATATGGTGGAAGTACCCGGTTTTGCATCATTCATTGCAAAAGATTTTCAGTTTGGTAATGAATGATGGTGAATCGAGAAGGCTATTGAACGCCAAGTTGACGAGTGATCTCGTTCAGGGCACAACACTTATCGAAATGCTCTATCCAACACTCTACAAATTCTCGTGCATGCTCAACTTGAAATTTTTCCCGTATGATACGCAGGTCGGCTCTCTTATTTGAGAATTCATTTCAAATATGAATGAGACGAAAAACCTGCATGGCTCATTTCTTCTGAGGCACTGAGTGTTAATCACTAAGATTTTACTTTACGCCGTTCCTGGATCACTGTAAAAGTGTGAAGGTAAAAATGTAAAGTGAAAATAAAACATATGCGATGACCTACGTCGTCGAATATGGTGGAAGTACCCGGTTTTGCATCATTCATTGCAAAAGATTTTCAGTTTGGTAATGAATGATGGTGAATCGAGAAGGCTATTGAACGCCAAGTTGACGAGTGATCTCGTTCAGGGCACAACACTTATCGAAATGCTCTATCCAACACTCTACAAATTCTCGTGCATGCTCAACTTGAAATTTTTCCCGTATGATACGCAGGTCGGCTCTCTTATTTGAGAATTCATTTCAAATATGAATGAGACGAAAAACCTGCATGGCTCATTTCTTCTGAGGCACTGAGTGTTAATCACTAAGATTTTACTTTACGCCGTTCCTGGATCACTGTAAAAGTGTGAAGGTAAAAATGTAAAGTGAAAATAAAACATATGCGATGACCTACGTCGTCGAATATGGTGGAAGTACCCGGTTTTGCATCATTCATTGCAAAAGATTTTCAGTTTGGTAATGAATGATGGTGAATCGAGAAGGCTATTGAACGCCAAGTTGACGAGTGATCTCGTTCAGGGCACAACACTTATCGAAATGCTCTATCCAACACTCTACAAATTCTCGTGCATGCTCAACTTGAAATTTTTCCCGTATGATACGCAGGTCGGCTCTCTTATTTGAGAATTCATTTCAAATATGAATGAGACGAAAAACCTGCATGGCTCATTTCTTCTGAGGCACTGAGTGTTAATCACTAAGATTTTACTTTACGCCGTTCCTGGATCACTGTAAAAGTGTGAAGGTAAAAATGTAAAGTGAAAATAAAACATATGCGATGACCTACGTCGTCGAATATGGTGGAAGTACCCGGTTTTGCATCATTCATTGCAAAAGATTTTCAGTTTGGTAATGAATGATGGTGAATCGAGAAGGCTATTGAACGCCAAGTTGACGAGTGATCTCGTTCAGGGCACAACACTTATCGAAATGCTCTATCCAACACTCTACAAATTCTCGTGCATGCTCAACTTGAAATTTTTCCCGTATGATACGCAGGTCGGCTCTCTTATTTGAGAATTCATTTCAAATATGAATGAGACGAAAAACCTGCATGGCTCATTTCTTCTGAGGCACTGAGTGTTAATCACTAAGATTTTACTTTACGCCGTTCCTGGATCACTGTAAAAGTGTGAAGGTAAAAATGTAAAGTGAAAATAAAACATATGCGATGACCTACGTCGTCGAATATGGTGGAAGTACCCGGTTTTGCATCATTCATTGCAAAAGATTTTCAGTTTGGTAATGAATGATGGTGAATCGAGAAGGCTATTGAACGCCAAGTTGACGAGTGATCTCGTTCAGGGCACAACACTTATCGAAATGCTCTATCCAACACTCTACAAATTCTCGTGCATGCTCAACTTGAAATTTTTCCCGTATGATACGCAGGTCGGCTCTCTTATTTGACGTTTTTAAGTGGCCGTTGTAGCAATTGGTACTCGATTTGGTTCGATAAAGAGAAAATGCACAAAAGATTTATTCCGAACGTAAAAAAAAGTTCGCTGCATCGTTGACAAGATAAATGTCTGAAAAATATGAGGCGACATGGGATTTCTTCTCTATTAATTTATCAGCCCAATATACTTGAAACGTTCGGGCACTAGCTCAGTGGCAGAGCTCCCACTTTGTATGCGGAAAGACCTGGGTTCGATTCCCGGCTGCTTGCCGAATGGATCACCAGCAGGCTGACCCCGGGGGGTGTCGAAACTGGTCAAAACAATCATGCGTGGGCATAATTGTCAGCTGCATCGACACAGGAATCGATGAAATTGCAGCTGCCTTTGCATCCATTTGCAACCATTGCTTATAACACAACCTAAGCTCACCGAGAGCAACTTATGCACTGTATGGGTCAAATTTACCCACACCATGTGTTTCCTAACAACTCTGACGTATCTTTCTTCATAGTAGTATGTAACACATGTTTTCATTAGGCTTAATAGGAAAGTTTGTTATATAATAAGAAATAATAAGGAATATGTAATATATAATGTATAATAATATATAATAAGAAATGTGAAATGCTATCAACAAGCTCTTAATAAGAGTTTATTGATAGCATTTCTGTGGTACAATTTTTTCGGATGAATCTGAACCAGTTAAGCTTTTTTTTTTTTCCAGTGAGCCGATGCTAATAATAAATCTAATGGATTGAAAACAGTGAATGATTCTTTTAATTTGGAAAAAAAAAGAATTTGACCTTATTTTATTTCTTTTCAAATATGACGAAGAAAGTAGGCAAATATACCTAACCTCTGAGATTATCGATAGACAAATTTGAGTGTACATTTGCGTAAAGCGATCGTCATAGGACGATGAATGATCGGTGCCGTTGAATTAGAATATGCAAATAGGTTAATTAAGCAAAGACGAACAAGTGAATTTGAAACCTATAAGGCATTGGCGTTGTTTTTTTTTTCTGCAGTGTATAATACCTTTAAATGTGACATTTATTTGCGGCAGGATTCTTAAACGTTCATTTTCTTATGATACCCAAACACCTTTTTTTACATAGCACAGCTAACGGAGTGCAAGAGGGAGAAGAATCATTTGCCCCTTTGTGTAAGTAAATTACATCCGTGAGTGAAGCTGCCATAATTTAACTTAATTAAACAGCTGAGTAATTAAAGCTGCTTGTAGAGTAAAAATTGATTTGATGCGCATTCAAAGAGTCGTATTTTAGCAGACTCTCATTTACGTAGAGTAAGAAGTTGTCATTTCTGTACCAATCTCTGAGAATCGCAGTATTTGTATTAGCTAAGAATTTGCATGTTTGGGGCACTTTCAGCGGCAATAAAAACAGAAGTGAATCGATAGTTGTCGCTGCGAACGCACGTCTAAGTTTAATTCGATTCGACAAATGTGAGTTGACACTATATCTGACCTTTGGTAGTGCAAAGGTCAGATATAGTGTCAACGGTGTCATAGGTCATTAGGAAGCAGCCAGAAGTTGAACCCGGGTATTTCGCATACCGGGCGAGGTCTCTATACGCTGAACTACTGCTCGAGCTTTGTCTGATTTCTGAATCACCTTGAACGAGCAGGCGTATACCGCCAGTGCCTCCTAGCGAGCATAACGCGACATAGGACGAGGGAGAAGGTCTATATGTATATTGAAAACTTGGTTAGAATTTTTGTGTTGAGAGCCTTATGTTGAGAGGGTGAAGGATCTCATGACAACTGGCATTGATAATAATTTTGGCTGAAGCAGAAAGCTGATGAGCCACATGGCCACTAGATTAACCAATGCTGGAACATTGATGTTTGGTTGAGGGCAATCAACTTGTACGCGATTGACAAAAATCGCTGGACGCGAATGTTTAACGTGATGACGGAAATAGTGCTTACAAGACGATCGCCTTATCAAAGTAATCTACAAAAAGTGATATCGATTGGAACTCGTCAGCTCTACCTAGCATGAGACGTAACAATATATGACATGTTTCATAGGGATCACAATAAGATTTAAGGTAACGTGGTGGAAGCGTCTTTTATGCCGGAGTATATTTAAGGCAAAATTTTTTATTGTGCCTCTTTTTTCGTTAGCTAAAGTACACAAAGTTGCTTTGCAATTTCAACCCAAAAATGTACAAGCGAATATTTCAGGGCTGCTTGAGCGATTTCAATGAAACCAAGAGGGAGAGTGCCGTCATATATACATATTTTTAGCACATTAGCACGTTACCGCTCGGGCCTTCAGTGCGATGTCTCGATGTTGCTAAGGCAATCGCACGCCAAGCACAGCCATCCCTTTGGCTGTTTTAGCTTTTTGTTAACCACCCGCTAGCTGGGCTGTCAGTGGTGTGGTAGGAAGCAGCCGGGAATCGAATCCGGGTCTCCCCGCATGCGAAGCGGGGCTCTACCACTGAGCTATCGCCGCCCATACACATATAGATGTATATCCATATATACGCGTAAACATATATGAAGATGAACATTAGAATTTTTATGCAGATAAAACGCCAATGGGAGCAGAAAATGTAAGCAAAAACACTGTTATCGACTCATGTAGCTTACGGGGTAAGCTTTTCGTGCATGCTTAATTCGCTTTGAGGGTGTGATATGCGTTGATCGAATTTAATGTTGCGAAGTGTTAACATAAAGCTGTGTTATTGTGCAATGGAGCAGAGAGCAGATTTCAAATGACATTGCGCATCAAATAAGCTCTCATTATCATCGCTGAGTTAGAAATTGGTGCTAATGCTCTCATTATCGTTATTGTTATCCTTTTTGTTATAATTGCGCTTGGATGTTTCGCTAATGCCTGCAATTCTAACGGTTTCCCGTAGCAGTGCTTAAACGCAGGAGACGAAGTAGAGCCGCACAATTTTAGTTGGTCGGGAACGCTACTGTTGTACAACTCACTGTAATTTCCATAGTGGACCCCTCCCCTCCCTTCCCTTCCCTTCCCTTCCCTTCCCTTCCCTTCCCTTCCCTTCCCTTC
>JPKZ01002567.1:308557-320649 GCA_000803305.1 Toxocara canis | reverse complement strand
GGGGGTGGACAAAAACGGGAGAAGTTAAAATTTCATGCTAGCATACTCTTAGAAGTTCGCGTTGTATAGGATGAAAATTGCGGTATTTCGGTTACCTAGTGGCAATCTTTTATTCAATGTATCACGAGGTTTTAATCAAGCATTTTTACTTTTAAAAAAATCTTTTATCAACTCACTTATATGTCTTGCATATGGGTTTAGTGAGAAGAAATTTCGTTTTATGTAATTATGCGAGTGCAATAATATATGTCATTTAACTGCTATAATTAATCAGTAAGATTCGGGGACATATAGATTTAAAAGAATTATTATTATTACAATATTGGGGTTAAAGATATGGTTATAATATGGTATGGTTGAGTCATTTAAAGTGGAATCATAGTAGTTATTAATGAAAGTTAATAGCGGTACAACATCGTTTTGAGAAAACGCATTTCGTTTTTAATATGAAGATTCAGTCGAATTTCTCTGAGTTTTATTTTTAGTCGTTCACTATATGTTAAGTTACATATTAAGTTAAGTTATATATTAAATTATGCATTAAGTTAAATTATATATTAAGTTCGTGAACAGATTGATTACTAAGTAAATAAACTGCTCTTATTATTCGCTTAAGTAGCACTAATTATTTGCTTAAACTGCGCTTATTCTCCTTAGTTGTAAGCGGTCTCTGCAAAGTAATATTCGTTATTAAAAACGAAATGAAGTGGTATTTTTATTGTGGTTGTATCTGATCGTGTCCCTCTGTATTATACTTGTTATCATCTTTGTAATGTCGTAAAGGTAGTTCTTGCCTATCGACCAAATAAAAGATTCGATTCGATTTGATTCGAATCAACTTGAAGCGATATCATTCGTAGGTGATATGAAACATTATCTGTCAGGAACAGCCTGAATTTCATCAACTTTTTTATAAAATTCCCATAGAACGTCTTTTCTTTCAGCTGATGCTCACTAGTATACTTGTAAGCTGTGGAGTAGCACTTCAGCAGTGAAAATCATGCTAGGAGAGCAAAGAGAAGAGGAATGTTGTTCATTCATCTAACAGTTAAACTAGTCTTTCATTATGCTGTTGCAAAGAGGAAACAACTAAATTATGATGAGTGATGTGGATGGAAGGAATGAATGTTGCGGCCGTCCGAGGTGCGCTCACAAGGCGTAGATACCGAGACAGTCGTTGTGGCGTGCAAATTGCAGTCGAGAGCCGTCTGGCCTTTCGTTTACGTTGAAAAACACTTGCGCACCCATTGCTCGTTCAGCTAACACACATATGCTTGAACGTCATCATTTCTTTTCTTTTTTTTTTGCTGGAAATCCTTTAGTTGGTGATCATACTGCTTTATCTTTGAAGCACTTTTTTTAGTAACCAAGTAGGGGAAATTTTTTAAAATTCATTAATATGAACAATTGAATGAACGAGTTATCATAGAAGCGAATGAAGAGAGAAATTTAAGAGTATTAGCTCGAGAAGTGTTTTAAGCAGGGGCAGTATAGGTGAGGTGGAGCATCGAAGTCTGTCTCATTCTTGCTAATACGGAATGCGTAATTTTATTTATATATCGCAAAAATATTACACTCGACAAATATATTATCATCTTTCATCTTCTCTTTTACTATACAGCAAAAGTATTACGCACCTTTGTGTTAGGAAATTATACGCCTTTGTATAGGCAAATATTAGTCGTTAATCATCCTTCCAATGATCTCACTTTAGCGGGTTTGTAAGGTGTTCTGAAAGGTGTGTGTACGAAAATCGGGGAACGATCAATTGTTCAGTTATGAATATCGTTTGTTTAGAGTTTTATGATAACTCTACCTAGCAAATCGAGGCTTCAGTTTGAGGCTCAGTTTCGTTATAGTAACGGTGAAAAGTAAGATTTAAATAGTTAAATAATTCAACTATCTGTGCATCGATTTTTTTTTCACTTTTGCTGATTGATAATGTTTCTCATTTTATGACTATGTACCACTTGTGTACCCATATGAATGGCGCTTTCGGCTAGTGACCGTGCTCTGAGCTCGCACCTTTGTGTTAGGAAATTATACGCCTTTGTATAGGCAAATATTAGTCGTTAATCATCCTTCCAATGATCTCACTTTAGCGGGTTTGTAAGGTGTTCTGAAAGGTGTGTGTACGAAAATCGGGGAAAGATCAATTGTTCAGTTATGAATATCGTTTGTTTAGAGTTTTATGATAACTCTACCTAGCAAATCGAGGCTTCAATTTGAGGCTGTTTCGTGATAGTAACGGTGAAAAGTAAGATTTAAATAGTTAAATGGAATTTTACTCAAAAATTAATGTGGACTTTTTTGCATTGCATACATAATTTTTGCATATATTGTATCTTGCACAATTTTGTATCTTGCATAGTTTTGCATATATAATTGCATATAATTTTTGCAATGCATTTATAATTGCATAATTTTGCAAATTTGGAGTTGAATAAGCACGAAACGAATAGCAAAGATGGATCATTTTTTCGATATTTGAACGTCGTATTTTTTGACTTTCATTTATAATGTTATCGTTAAATATCGATATTTTGAAGCTCATATCTTCTCCATTTTTTTTAGAAAAAATGAAAAAAAAAGATCTTCGAATAACCCTTTTTTTGGTCCTTAATCATCAGTCTTCCCATAGAAGAGAGATCTCTCTAACAACGGCATGAATTAACTAGTTCTGCTGTACGGGATGGTGTCATTGGGGGTGGGCCATATTTCTTTCTAGACCCTCCTCTAACCGCTTTCGAATAACTACGCCTCCCCTCCCCAAAGCTTCCTCCTCTAATTTACACTTGCCCATCTGTTCAACAATTTGGTCACCGCTTAACAACGTCAATATCCGAATTAGAATGTGCTAAGTTCTCGTCATATTGACGGCACTCACTCAGCTGAATACTTTGGCTCTTGGAAGTATAATATGGTGGCGTAATATTTTCTTAAATTTGGGCTTTTTAAAGTCTTTTTTCCGAAATCCTTAAATTTTTTAAGTTCTTAAATTTCTTAAGTTTTCAAATTCGAGATGCTTCAGTACGTTTCAGTGCTACTTGTTACTCTATCTTTATTTCATTCAACGCGTTGTTTGCCCTTATCGATTAGTGACTCTTAGTTTGTTTTTTTGATTTGCTATTCGAAGTGTCTCACTGCATACCAGTCGATGTCTGTCTCGATATGAACTCGCCATTTTATGTCTTTACCTATAGCAGACATTCTTACCTAAGCAATGCAGCGCATACCCTTTTTTTGAAGTAACCCCATATATGGGGAGATTTTTTTAAATTGCGGCGACACGATTTGCTGAATTGTTTATTGGGACGGTAGCGTGGCTGTTTAGTTGGACTTGTACGAGTGCACTGATGTTCGGGATATTATTAGCTTAAATCGTACACTAGTCGAGAAACTAGTGGGAATGCACGCCAGCGAAAGGGCATTAAGTGCACTTTGGCAATTACGTCTAGACCGGCCAGCTAGCGTTAATCGTACACGGGACGGTGTGGTTGTAAAAGTGGATATTGAAGCAGTTTGATTGTCATCGATTTTGGTACCAGTTGTGTTTCAATAATTTTTGTTCTACCAATCGAGATCTTGCGGGGTCCATCACGAAAGAGGGGGAAGGGGGGTTGGTTATCTTGATGTGCTTTCTCCCCTCACCCCTCTCCCTTTCCCTCGTCACAGTGGCAAAAACTGGCGAATTTAAAAAGATGTGAAATTTGAAAGAAATTTTAAAGCTTGCAGATTTTTCCGGAAAATGGACATTTAATAGTGTGTTTTTGATATCGGCGGTCGCCTGTCAATCAACCTTCCCCTCATTCTCTCATCTTTCAAATTCTTCCGCCGCCTGTCTTTTCGCTGACCACCGCCCCGATCGTGCCCGACGACCTTGATTTATCCACCAGTGAAATGCATAATTTGTATATTTTTTATTCAATTCACTGTTTCCTATTTATGGCAATGGCTGTACACGAACAATATTTGGAGCTTTAAATTGTTCACTAAAACAATGAATCGAGTTAAGCGACTTTGTTGTTATTTGGAACGATGAAGATAAGATACCATGAATATTATCAACGTTGCTTATCCTTTCATGGATTTAACAATTTTTCATGTTAGGCAACCCTTCGTCTTTTCGTTAAAACTCGAGTTATGCTTAGAAAGAATTGTCTTTTTTTGTGAGTCTAGTAGCATCTCATATTTTGCTCATATTCGCTTTTTCTTGTGGATGTAAGGACAAAGATAAAGCTGAGAAGTGGATGCGTGACGAGCATTGGTGACGATTTGAAGAGCAAGCTATCTTAGACCCTTCCAAAGGGAATTGTTTTTCGCTAAGATGCTGCCCTGTTTGTCCCAATGTTTGGCTCTTTCCTTTCCTTTTAACCAACCATGCTTGAGCGCGTTATACGTAAGTGCTTTCTCGTTCGCTTAAATAGCACAGAAGCAGCAACCAACCATCGAGCGTGATATCCTCTCGTCCAAAAATGCTGCGTTATTGTCAACGAAAACGTATCACCATTGTGATCGAAAGCTCAGTTCAGTAGTTTTGTTTTCATAAAATTCAAATTGAACTGTAACGCGAACTTTTAGTTTTAATCGAGTAATTTTCAGATACAAGTTTATTCTATTGATTTTTATTGATTAGATTGATTGTTACAATATTGATTCATCAAAGATCATGTTTGTTTCATATTCGAGACTTCTTTAGGTGTAACGATTGCTGAAATAAAGTAATTAAACGAGAAGAAGCATGAAGCATGCCGTTGCACTTCATTGGATAAGAGCCTAAGCGCACATATCGAAAAGTTGTGCTTCAAGTTGACAATTTCCATTGCACTTTTCATTTTTTAGTATCCAGCTACAGCATTTAAACCTTAGTGCAATCCTTATGAATGTACGTCATTTCATATTGCTTCCGATGACCATAATTCGTTACTTAGAAGATTTAAATGTGATTTGCCGTAGTAGCATACACCCTAATCATTCCTTTACATTGCTTCACTTCATCTCATTCCAAATTGGCTATTCTTTATCGTAGTCATTTTTCTAGTCATTTTTCAAAATATTCTCATATTAGAAAAATACTTTTAAGTATTCAAGTAATATTCTCATTTTCCAGTATCCAAGTATTTCGCAAAAATTCTATTCAATAAACTAACTAACACATTGTGATGTAATATTGAAGGGCGTAGTTCATATTGGCAAAATTATCGCTAACGGTTCTAAATTGTGTTCGGTTAAATTGAGCCAACCGAAGCTTTGAATCCGCCTAATAGAAATATTTTTACAAATCAAATCGAAACGCACATCCCATTGATATCATTTCCATAACAGTCCTCCCTTTTTCAGTACTGTTCGTTTTGCACGGCAGCATTGTCGCGATCCTTGCTCATTGTGCCATTATAGAGTAGCAGTAAGTAGTTGTGCTCGTTCGTTTAAGTAGTTGTGATTGTGTGGCAGACCTCTGTGATTGTTTTGTGGCGATTTGTTGCAGAAGTGTTTTGCTTAATCGGCCGTATATTGTTACTGTCTGCCTACTGCGTTACTGTATATAGTTGTTACTGTCTGCCTACTGCGTTACTGTATATAGTTGTTACTGTCTGCCTACTGCGTTACTGCATGTAGTTGAACGTTTATTCGTGTGCCTTTTCGACCGCAAAAATCCTACTAATTCCTATTGTTCCTATTCACGCGTTCGTCGGCTATTTTTTTTTAAACGTCCTTTTTATGCTCTATAATATTTCCAGTCCCGTAATGCAATTTTTTTTTCAGCAATTTTTGTTCACTTTTGTTTTTTTGTCAACAAAAAAATATCCAAATTTTTATCGTCGCTACGGAGGAACAGGCAGGTAGGTAGGATTCACGCGTTCGTCGGCTATTTTTTTTTAAACGTCCTTTTTATGCTCTATAATATTTCCAGTCCCGTAAATGCAATTTTTTTTTCAGCAATTTTTGTTCACTTTTGTTTTTTTGTCAACAAAAAAATATCCAAATTTTTATCGTCGCTACGGAGGAACAGGTATACCTGTGTGTATCCCTTCTTCCATCCGTCTCGCAAACCCGGCCAAAGGAACGTTGAGGAGAATGGTGGTTGAGGGAGGAGGCCACAATATGTTGTTTGGAGGTAGGGGATAAGTGTCCAGCAGTCTGTGGTGTAGTTGTGTGTGTGTGTGCATATGTGTGTATCTGTGTGTGTGTGTGTGCGTGTATGTCAGTTTGGCGGTCACTAGTCGCTCGCTCTTCCACCGGCGTCGCGTATCGCCGAGCGCATTGCTTTTCTTCCTTAATCGATCGATACCGCACGGCCACACACTGTACGCTTCTTTCGTGTCATTGCCATTTCCCCCCCTCAAACGTCACCGTTTACCGGCTCATCATCGAATATCATCACCTCATCCACCACCATAATTGATCACCTATTTCGCACAACTGTTTACTAATTAAGTTCTGAGTTTTTCTGCAATTGCCGTTTTTGTTCACTGGCGAGAATTATAACCTACGCTTTACTAAACGCATGTACGCTTAATTAGAAGCGAGTCGTATCTTTCGCTTTAGTCACGTTATTGTCTTGTGACAGATTGTTCACGTATTCGAGAAGTATATCTGATCTTAACTTCTATTTCCGTTGGTAAGCTGTAGTGGAGGGAAGGGGATGGGGTGTGGGGAGGGGGTAGGGAGGGAGAAGATATTTGCAGTGGGATTTGAGGTGCACAATGCCTCATGCTTTTGTATCGTTTAAACCTGTATACGATCATTATTCGTAATACGAACTATCTGCAACTTCCTATGCATCCTCTCGATTTCGTCTTCGATGGTTTAAAGACGGAATGCAAAGGCGTTTATAAGCCTCAGGTCAGCCTCGTCTGATAGGCTTCTCCGCCTCAAGTTGTTTAATTTCGCAACAATTGCAATGGTTGTTGTATTTGTGTAAATATACAACTAATTGCATCTGTTTTTTTTCTTTTCTCTTGATTAATTTAAGACGGATTCACAGTTGGTTCAACAAAATTAAAAACTTTTCACGAGCAGTTGAGAAGCTTAAAAAGCGTTACGCAATATGTCAGGTCAGCCTCGTCTGATAGGCTTCTCCGCCTCAAGTTGTTTAATTTCGCAACAATTGCAATGGTTGTTGTATTTGGGTAAATATACAACTAATTGCATCTGTTTTTTTTCTTTTCTCTTGATTAATTTAAGACGGATTCACAGTTGGTTCAACAAAATTAAAAACTTTTCACTAGCAGTTGAGAAGCTTAAAAAGCGTTATGCAATATGCAATATGGATTGTGCATTATGCAATGTGCAACGTGCAATGTGCAATATGCAATATGCAACAAAATATCCCGTTCTCAGCGTGTTCTTGACCATTATAGAGTGTTTTTCGCTTTTGCAAAATAACCCATCAGAGAACAATAATATTGTCGGTTGAACTTTCGCCTTTTGGCATTCAAGTATTCACACATTAAAAATAAAAGAATAATTAACCCGATTGCATAAAAGGGCTTTATGCCGGCAAACCGGAAGTGTTTAGCTTAGAATTGTACTTTGCATCTCGCATTTGCCAATCACTCGTGGTGGCATTTTCCGTCGAATTTTCGCACAATAAACTGCGCACTTGTTTTTTTTTTCGTCTTTCCTTTTTGCATAAAAGGACACAAATATATGTACAGTACAGAGTATACCGTAATAGGAATGATATATCTTGAAGTATATCTTACAGTACAGGTCTTGAAGCGTAGTATACTGTAATAGGAACGATACAGATCGAAGGCTATACATAAACTATACGAAATGTGAACTTGCTACGTAATGGGCGAACAAAAATCTGCAAGCTAATTTACTTTCAAGTCAAATATTTCACAAACATTTGTTACTTTCTTTAAAACCTTTTTGACATTTTCATTAACGTTTAATTGCCTCCGAGAAACATTTTCTTATGCTTTTCACTTTTTTTTCATTCATAGACGGTTCTAATAAACCTTTCGATCAGCGATTGGTTCACTTCTTTTTATTAAAAATCCAAAAAATTCTTTGATCCTTAATTAGATCGGAGCGAAAAAAATGTTGCCAACATTTCAAATATGCGCATTCGTGCTGTTTATTTTTTTCCATCTTTTTTTGCAAAAATTTCTCACCTTTCTAACATGGCTTACTCAATTTTCAGTTTTTTTTTTCCCAAAAACTTAACTTTTTCTTGTTTAGTTTTTATGATCCTTCAGCACAAAGCGGTACGTTTGTAATTCAATATTAGAACGAAGAGAGAGAGCATCGCTGCGAGAAAAAAAATTTTTAAAAAAACATTACTATAAGCTATCAGAGAATAGCGTAAGCTAGTATTTGAGTGCTCAGTTGTCGGCGAACGAGCTTTGAGCATCCGATATGATACTGCTCATCTTTTATAGCCTTCTACTCCCTGCAGACTCATAATAACCAAGGTTTCCCTCAGCAGCTGATGCAATGTCCTGAAGAGATCATTGTAACCAAATACATTAGCGAATGCCAGTTAAGATAAACTAACCCTCGAGCGTTTCTTAACTTTGCAATATTGACTGAAATTTTATGGTGATTTTGAAAATGGACAATAAATATTTATTCGCCTAATAATCGTTATCTCACCTTTATTTTCAAAAACAATTTGATAGTTCAAGTTTTCAAGGCGTTTAATCTTACTGAAATATTGTAGTGTATGGCAATTGATCGCAGTCACAATCTTTCCACTTATCGTCGACCCTATACGCCATTTTAGAAGATAGATGCTTCGATTAAGTGGGGAAGAATTTAGCGAAAATGATTTTTAGATCAAGTAGAAATTTTCGTTCTTTCTTCCTCCATTCTTTCTTTATTTCTTCCTTCGTTCGGCATTGCCTGGCTGATATGTAGGCAATACAGTCAACATTTTGCATCTCTACAAGCGAAAATGATGCATACGGACATCACATTTTGCAATTTTGCAAAAAAATTTTGTAACTTTTGCATTTTGCAACGTTTGCGATCTTTTGTATCTCACCAAGATGTCGTCTCCATGTTGTTATGTTGTAGAAGCGCTTTTCAGAACGCATGAATCTACAAAGGGGTGCTAAACGAGAATGGCCTCAGGTGAAGATCCTGAAAGTGTCGACCACTAGTGAAGCATGCTAACGTTCATCTGTTAAAATCATCAATATCATTTTAATGAGGAAATGAGCTAGATGAACGTGGTAACTTTTTTTTTACCCTTGGTGATTCCTCCATTCAGATACATACATCTAACTGTATTTTTTTCCTCACTGCGATAGTTATGCTAATTAAGGTATGCTAATCTCTTCACAATTGCCCGGCGGCCTTTCAGCATTTCGTCAGAATCATGCTGCTAAGCGATACGACTATATGTTGCATTGCTTTGATAAGAATATTTCTTAGACGTTGCCAAAAAAAAACAACTGAATAAACACCACACATACCATTTTTCTTCAATAAAGCAGTTCATTTTTCTTTTTTCTTTTTTTTTTTTTGTAAAGCAATGAGCTATATGAGATCAGTTTGATCGTGGAATGATTTTTGTTCTTATGCTCACTGATACTTACTTAGTACGTGTTTACTGAGTACATGTGTTTGTGTGTATATATGTGTGTCTATATGTGTGTGTGTGCATAGCATTTGTGAGCGAGTCGTCTAATTGGAAAGGAAAAGATGTTTTTGTGAGCTATACTTACACAAAAGCGCTTTAACGAGCACTGACTAGACCGCTGTTTAGAAGGATGATGCTTTTCATTCCCTTAGTTCTTCGCAAATGCTTTACTATTTCAACGCGACCCATTGCTACGAAAATGTTGCCACTGTCAATGTCATTAGCTTAATTTTTGTTAGCTAAGAGAAAGTTGATTTGAAGCGTTTAAAAACAGTTGGTTGTTTTAGTATAACAAATAACACATTAGTATAACACAATTAATCTTTAAACCAACGGAGTGAATAACAAATATAAATTATACTTTAAAAAAATGTACGTCTTCTGTAAAACCAATAAAATTACCCAAAGAAGGACGAAACATTAACTGCGAGTATTAATTATAACATACTTCATTGATCCCCCCTTGACAACGACGTCAGAGCAACTGTTTCAGTGCAATAGACCATTTCTGAGTAAGCGTTTGCCCGTCATAATAAGTAATTATTAATTTAAAATAGCAATACGCAAAAATAGCAGCACTAATGATAGTGTTGAGGGATTGTCGATTTACAGTTTTATATGAATTTCTCTTTGCTTAATTTCATTCTCTCGCTTATTTTATCACTGAACTCCTTATCATTTTATCATATAGTTTTTAACATATTTTATCATCGATAAAAAGGCTATAATTTCGCATCGACTTCCTTCTATCTCTTCTTTATTCTTCTTCTTTTACTTCAATCTTCGAACGCAACAGTATAATTTTTAAATAATCAATAGAGAACTATAAATTGATTTGATGCTGAATCTAAAGATTTTGAAATCTTTATACATGTGAAACTTCCGTTTGATTTTATGTACTGTATGTTGTTTTTTTCGAAGCCACATGACTAGAAATGACTTACGAGGCAAAGCAATAGGAGAAGTCGTTCTTTCGGACTCAGTTAAGTTGAGCTTATTAATTTTTCTCTTAATGAATGATTTCAATGAGACGATGCTAAAAGACTGAATCAAATCAGTGCTAAGAATTAGCTTAAGGAGGCAAGCTTTCGTTTATTAATCTCCTTCAGCTAATAAGCGCTTGCTTTTATACGATCATGGAAGCACTTAATTCATATGCTAGACGCATGTTTCGTAAACTAAAGTAGTTATATTGTTTATTATATTTCCGCTGTTACGACGCAAATTATCGTCTTCGTTCCACGTTGTAACTTACTGGATGGAATGGTGATATCGGGGACTCAGCAACATGAGAAAATTCCCAAAAAATTTTACATTTATATTTGCCAAACGAATCATGTTCTTCTGTTATCTTATTGGTTTTTCTCCCAAATCTGATCCACTCAAAACGTGTAACGTGAGCCTAAATACACGGTATATTCAGCAAACATTTTTCGACACTTCCATGCATTTTTGGGGTGCAACCATTGATGCTTTCCGTGCTAGTACAGTTTTGCAAAACACACTGCCACGTTGCACGGTTCGTTCACATATATTTCTCAATCAATAATGATTTATCTGCAGAGATTTTTCCTCTTCTTCCTTCGCTTTCTACTTATTCTATCTGTCAATTAACCAACCATCGTTTTTTATTTTCACAACATTAATTATGCTTTTTTCAGTATTTATTTTGCAAAATTATTTTAGAAAATTGTTGAATCGTATAGATGAAGTTGTTAAGGAAACTAGTGATGATGCGTTCAACAGCAGCATGTTTAAACTGTGAAGTCGTTAAAATGAAACTCATTAAGCGAGCTAAAGCGGCACTTTTATACTACCTACTTAAGAGACCATATTGAATCGCAGAATTCATCAACGCAGATGTCTGCTCTTTTAGGAGTTTTTTCATTGAAATCGCAACACGCTTCGGAGCTATTTCAAAAAAAAAGATCGTTACTAAAAAACCTCAAATAAATAAATCAGCAAGGATTGACTCCTTTTGAGTCAAGGTGAGCCATGATTTTACTTTTGTTTATCAATGAGTGCAGATACCAATATTGTAGTCGAACTCTGCAACTGAGATCGCATAGTCTCGAAATCACTAAACTTTCTAATTTACTTGAAGGCGACAAAACAGCTGGAGACAAAATCGCACCAGTTCTTCTGACCGATGTTGCATTGTTCAAATGAGTAACGATCAGCTCTGTAAATTCTCGTAGTACAAGATCAGGGGATAGGTAAATCGAGTCGTTCGTAAATGAGCTTACATTTTTCAACTATCCTCTCAAATAGGATTAGGTAGTTCGTACTTTTAATCTATCTTCAGTCCAAAGTCGGAATGAAGAATGAACAGCGGAAAGTAGGGAAAGAAGTGGAGAAAAAAAAGGAAAATTTTATAGAGGAAAGAGAAATAAGATCAAAGTGCCGATGTTGGCGAAAATTCAGTCATAATCATGTGTCAAAATTGTCAATCGGTGAGCACATGTGTACAGATGAAACATGCAAGAGATTTTTGGGG
>JPKZ01002567.1:280598-296252 GCA_000803305.1 Toxocara canis | reverse complement strand
GTTTGCGCCTCCATTTCTTTTACGCTTATAAGCCGTCAGTGAAGGTATTTCGATGCCGATGAAAATCTATGATTGTGTGCTCAACAGATAACTAACTGTAAGTGGACTTGTTTTCATATTTTATTTGCTCTCATTTATTTCATTTTTATGTTTCCGTTTTGTCTAATTTTCCTTTATAAAGTAGAGATTTTAGAATGACAACAACAACACAATTCACAACTCTCAGAACGGTTAACTCGAATGTTCTCTGTTCTTTATCATAAAAGCTTTACTGCATTTATTTTAAAGTGTAGCCGAATTTCTATTTCCAGATCCACAAAATTATCGTCCTCTCTTCCCTATTCCTGCAAATCTAGTTTTAAATATTCACTTTTACGACTATTTTAATCAGCTACTATAGACGTATTATGTCAAAATATCGATCCTACATACGTCTATCATAATCATCCTATTCGATCGATATACTTTATATCTATGTCTAAATTAATTTATGCTCAAATCAGCTCAGATCAGTATATATTCGATCAACTCGGTTTCTTTTAATAATTTTACTTGTTTGAATTTCATTTGTAATGCTCATTCTCGATTGATCGTTTTGTACTGATAAAGGAATGCGTTTTAGATGGAATTGTTTAGAGCTTTACCTATTTTGTTGTTGTGCCAATAATTCCGGTCCAGTTTTTTCTTTTACATTTTAAATCCATGAATGTTACAGCTGAAATTGGAGACAATCGCTGTGCAATGCTTAAGGTGTTTTGTTCTTTTTTTCTAAATAGTGATGCTTGCTTCACAGTTAATATACGATTGAAAGATTTTCAGCTAATCTGCTTCAGTTATTTGAACAGTTTTATTCTTACTTTTTAAAGTATAAAGGTGAGGTCTACTAAACGTATGGATTATATTTTTAAAAATTTTAAATGGAATTCAATTCAATGGAGTAAATTTTATGGGGTAAAGTCCATATCGATTGGAGAACAGAAAAAGTTTTGCTGTAAGTGAACGTCATTTGCCGTCTAGGGGTAAAAGAAGACGAGCATAACGCAAAAAAAAAAACAGGCAGCTATAAAGACCGATGGTTGAAAAATGCGTACGTACTTTACATCCTTTTTAAGAAAGTGGGTTACTAGAAAAAAGGTTGGTTAGGGGGGGGGGTAAAAGAAGACGAGCATAACGCAAAGAAAAAAACAGGCAGCTATAAAGACCGATGGTTGAAAAATGCGTACGTACTTTACATCCTTTTTAAGAAAGTGGGTTACTAGAAAGCATAAAAGGTTGGTATAGCATGTTTTTTCTGCAAGTCGCAGTGAATTCTAAAACAATCGTACCAAGAGAGGGGGAGTGTAGTGTACGTCTGCAAAAGTAAGTTTTAATAGGCAGACGAAAGAAAATGAAAGGAGAGCGCATATTACGATTGAGATCTTTATTTGTCTATTCATTTATTTATTTCGCCATTTAGATGTCGGTTTTTTTTTAGCAAAAGAGTTCGTATATATGGTGATTTGTCTGACAGTAGCGAGTTATCGTTGCTGAGAACTACCCATGGGTGAGTGTTGCTTATAAAAATGGCACTGAGTGACTACGATTAACGGACAACATTTCAGTGAGTTCAGCGCAGCACGTTTATTCTTACTGCCAAATTTGTCCCAACATTCATTCTGCTATTGCGTATATTAACTGCAGTGACATTGGAGAGTATTTCGGCAGCTGCAATAGGCCATAGCCGATAGAAATGGCTTTATTGTAGCTGAATGATGTAACCATTCCCATCCATCTACAACTGGCTGGTATATTGGCTAAGTTGACGTTGGCCAAAACAGCTAAGTGATAAACGATCGGATGAAATATGTCGTTGTAAGCAGATCGAAGTGATTAGCTAGAATTGAACGAAATTCAAGATGAGCACATGCGAGGAGAGTTTGATGTATATGCACTAGAGGTCGTCGTGCTTCCGATTTCGTTCTATCGAGCCAATTTAAAGGCACGTCGCTGAGCATTGTTCACAGAAGCTCTTCGGAAAGTGTAAGCGTCAATGGTGTTGAATCGCCGTAATTGAATGACGGCATTAAATGCACTCTCACGGACGTATGTCCTCCATCCTCTTCTTGTTCTCTTTGTCGTACTGTCTCTTTCCCTCTCCCTGTCTCTTTCTCTCCCCTCTTTTTCTCTCCTCTCTCTTTCCCCCTCTTTCTTTCTTTCTCTCCCTCTGTTTCCCCTCTATTTGTCTCTGTCGCTGTTTGCGCACATTCAGATTCCGTTTGGAACATTGCATGCTATACATGCATACCAAAAAAATGGTGCTTCCAGCTCTCTCGCTTTTTAGTGGTTCACTTTTTATGCTGTTTTCTCGAGCTGGAGGGGTGGAATAGCGGGAATAAGCTTTGCTTGACTGTCATCTAGCTAGATGTCTGGTTCAAGAAGCGGCTTCAAAGGGCAGCGGAGTTGAGCTCATTCTTTTAGTTTTTATATGATGTTGCTTCTTTAATGGCAGAAGTAAATCACATTTCGTGCAAGCCCTTTTGGTCGCCGCCTGACCCGTATTTTTCAACTTGACGTCGAGAATATCGATTAACACGAAATTTACGCTAGGGGTATCCTAACTCATTCTCGATCCAGGCTTAAAAAATCACCCTTCTTCTCTCCCACCCTTCCCCACACACTCACAGTCCAACTTTTATGGCTGTCCACTCTCCCCCCTTCCCCTCCTTTTTTTAAAATAATGCCGATTTGTAACCGGCTGAGACTTGCAAAAATGAAATTTTAATGATTTCTACGAGCGATCGGATCTCTTCAAGTGTAACTTATCCTCATTTGTAAACTGTTCGTGAAAGTAGCTAGCCTAGCGAGTAAATCAATCAATAAAGCTGGTTTTATGCCAGTATCTCGCATCTACTCGTACTTATTATGTTTGAGTATACGGCATAAGTTGTTCCATATGAAAACCATCGGCTATATTAGCAAGCAGTTACAATTCCACTAAAAAGTACATTTGACGATCAATAGGCACGAACTTTGTTTTGCTAGAAAAGAAATATTCTTTTTCATTTCTGTGCAAATAAATTCACATAAGTTGTTCGTGGCGCGTTTCAGTGAAATTTTTATGAAGTTACGTCTTTTCACACTTTTTTGATAATTTGATCAGTTAAGTTATCAGAAATCGATCTAATTTGAATATTGGCGAACTGACAATTAATCATTGGTGTCGTTTAAAAAAATTGTGATTGTTTTAGTTCACTACAGTCATTCATTTTTACGCACTTATCACTCACTGCCCATATTGTTTTTTGACTTTTCTTCGTTGTTGTTCCCTCATTTATCTTTTTCATTTCACTGTCACTCTCACGTCTCTCTCGCTGTCCCTCTTCGCATCGCCATTCATGCGCTCAACTATTTTGGCGCTTTCATTCTTCATTCATTGAGGAGTACATTCAGTCTTGTGGAATCGCAACAATGAACTGCTAGGAAGATGGTTGGTGTTGTGGGCATGCCTATTGCTGAACACGTTTTCCTTAGGCATAGGTAGATGGTTGGTGTTGTGGGCATGTCCATCGGTGAGCACGTTTCCCTTAGGCATAGGTAGATGGTTGACGTTGTGGGTATGCCCACTGGTGAACACATTTTCCTTAGGTATAGGGAGATGGTTAGCACTGTGGGCATGCCTTCTTCTGATGATCACGTTTTCCGCTGGTTCTTCGTGGTTGTCTAGATTATTCGCACGCAGTTGCATACCACTTGTTGCAGGCGATGCACTGGACTCGCTCTTTTCATAATTTTTAATGCGACTTCTCGTTTCAAGCTTCACTTCCGAGACTGTGTTTATTTTGTCACATTCATTGATTGTGACTTCTGAAGGGACCATTTGACCACATCAAAGACATCCTGCAGTCTCCTGCTCTTATGAGGTCTCTGTTCGACTGTCTTTTTCTGTGCTTTTGAACACAGTTTTTTATAAGCAGTGGGTAGAAAATTTTTTGCTGCCTCCTGTTGAGTGATATGGGGAGCGATGACTTTTAGTTGAAGACGAAACATTGGATTGAGGTGATCCAAAAATAGAGGATGTGAAGAGGTGGTATTGGTGCCTCGACGAAATAATTGTTGAGAAAAGAGGTCAGCTACTTTTGCGGGAGTTAGCTCATCCGATCAAAGAATTGCAGCTAAGTATTACGCAATTCACGTTTCACTTTATTTTTCTCTGATTTTACACCAGAGTCGTAAACAATTGATGGTGGAGTGCATCAGAACAAATGCGGCGGAAATGCTGCGATAGTTAAGCTGTGCATTGCCTCGAATGTTTACACCCTCCGGGCAATCACATGTATACAATCGTTGAGATACATTGGCCTTGCCGACAAATGCCAACTGGCCGATGATCTTCCTTCCACTTTCTGAACTAATCTTTTTATCTTGAAGTCATGGCCAGGTTATTTTATATAATTCTACCTTTATTCTTTTTTTCTTTTCTTTTTTATTCTTTATTTTTGCACTGCACTCGCAAAATACTATTTCGACAACCCAGATCACCCAACTTATATCATCTTTTGTATAGAGTTATGTGCACTCCAACAGGAAAATTTTCCTTGAAAAAATCACAAAGTTAGAATAGTATGCTACATTTTTTTTTCGATCATGTATAGCCTCTGAGCGCATAAAAACCTAAATTTTGAAGCTTTGCTACCTTTTATAGTCATTAGTGCAACTAATGCCATCATTGATAGCAATGTGTACGTTCTATGATTGCATTCGAAAAGATCCGGTTGATTTTCAACGAATATTCGATTTGATTCGATTCGATATACTCATTGACTGCTTCTCGTTGAAGAGTACAAAATAAGCGCATTGATCCTATTTGAAGGCACATGTCCGTCAATGAGCGCTTTTATCCGTTGCTACTTAAAATTCTTAGGCTGCACTTTTAGTTTTAATGTAGACGCATCCACCATCCAACTGGTCGATGAAAAAAAGGGATCAGCGATACGCGTGCAATATCGCCATCGTATCCAGGATCGACAAGAAGAATGGTGATAAAATGTGGAATTTTTCTGTAAGAAATACAAAATTTTACCCACTGAAGGTAGGTTTTTCTCTTAACTTACTCGTAACCTTCGCTATGGGTTTAAAGTTTTGTAATCGCGAAGTGGAAATTCCTTACAAAAATATCAGCATCTTTTATTGATAAAACTTAAAGGGATTTGCTAGAATCTCCTTAGCTTCTTCCCGTACCACCCATAAATGAAGCGTTGGTTTTTTTTGCGCTGTTGGGAAGATGCTGGGCGGCCAGGTGCTTCGACAATGACGAACCTGAGGCGATCTACTTGACGTGTTAGCTTGAATGGTGCGATACCTGTATTCCCTCGTTCGTTTTATTTCAGGGATTCAAATAAGCGTGAAACATCCTCACTTATTCACTGTTAGCTTAATCTGGTCGTTGCGAAATGTGCACTTCTATTCGTTTCACTTTCATCTGATGGATAGCTTTTCGGTAACAACGATGTTTTTACGTGTTTGGCATATTTGCATTGAAAGAGTGCATAATGAGGACGTCATGTTTGTTTATAGTGACACATATTATCTTTATGTCCGTTTATGTCATTGGCAACTTCAGTTCAAAAACCATCGAAGCTAAAATGGTTTCTTTAGCTTTTTCCGAAATTCTGAAATTGCAAAAAAAATTCCGAAATTTGGTTCGTACAATTCACACTATAGGCTGATCTCATATACTCATTTCAAACCCGTTCATTTAACAGTACAAAAAAGTGACTGTCGGGCACAGAAAGAGTGCGCTTCCGTAAAAGATTTTGCACGAGCGATGATCGGATCTACGAAAATATTAATTTTCAGGATTCGCATGCGGATTACACTTACCAGACCAGCCAGTTATAAAATCGGCGGATCTGGTAAGTGCAATGGCCAAAATGCATATAACGTGAGACCTCTGGCATGTATTCACAATTGTTTTTGATAATATTGACCGATATTCATATATTTGACCTCACTCAAAATAGTTTAGTTGAAATTTAATCGAATTGCCTAATCAAGTTGAAATGCTTTTTTTCAATGTGAATGTGAAGCATAGAGGCTTAGGCGCGTGAGCGACGGAAATGAATAATCGAGACGTCAGTTCTTCCTGCTTCCTTCTATCGTTTTCAGTCGCACCCTTCTTTACGTACATTTATTTTGTTGTCCTCTGAATTTTTTTTGAGAAATACATTTGAGTTCTGATGAGTATTCTCATTAGTTTTCTTTTTTTTTTGTTTCCATTTGTCGAATAGGTTATTAATGAATTAATGAAAGCATAGATGGGCAAATCGGGTAGGGCTGTTTATGAGAGAAGTAAAATTGAACAGGGCAATAATTACAAGAGAAAATAAAAATTAATGCGGCAGCAAGAGAGAAATAAAATTGTTGATGTGCTTTTAGAGAGAGAGAGAGAGAGAGAGAGAGAAAGAGGGAGGGAGCAGTAATAAGAAACAATAAGGAGTATTGCTAAATTGACGTCTGATACGCGTAACACATTGAGTGCTCATTCGAAATCAATGTACAGAGTTGGTATTTTCGGATTTTAGAGCGATGAAAATGCTCAAGCAGAGCGGGGCGCAAGACGAAGCCAATCGGCTTAGATGGATGGATGGATTAGGGTTTACAGTGATGCAACAGCGTCACCTTCTAGCTTACTAGGTTTCCCATGAGAGGCGTATCGCATCTCCAAATTGGCTTCGTTCGCAGATTTTCTTTCTATTTTGAAATCTTGTCCTGCTTCCATTCCTGATTTGTCTAAAATTTTTTGTCGCATTTCTCTAATCGCTGTAACAATTTATACTACTACCGGTTAACTTACTGAAACCACAATTAAGAATAACCTTACTTTATTATTGACCAATATGCGATGTCAGTAGTATGGTGGGAAGCAGCTGGGAATCGAACCACGGTCTCCCCGCATGCGAAGCTGGAGCGCTACCACTGAGCCTAGGCGAAGGTATTGAACTACTACTATGCGTAGGTGAAGGTATTGAACATTATTGATCGATCGGGAGCTCAGTGCTTTTTAAAAATCATTCTATTCATTTATTAATCTTGAACGCATTTTTATATCCGACAACATTTTCTATGCGACATAATAGCTTTCTTGATCGTTCGGAGCGTTATATTCCGGTGATTTCAATACCATTCATCATGCTGCACTTTTTTTTGTAGTACAAAATTGATGCAGTCAGCTTCCATTGGACCAATACTTTAACACTGGATAGGATGGGAAAGTCAGATCAGTCGCAAAAATCATTTACAGTTTGAGGACAATAACGATCACTTGTATGCACGGTTGTCGTTTATCAGTTTATCATACATCACAAACATCTGCTCGTTTCGATACTTGGTTCTTTCTTTTTTTTAAAAAAAAATTTTATAGGCGATTATTTTTGTTGCGATGAACTTTTATTCGAATTGAACGTTTTTTTCCGTATCTGATATGTGTTGTGGATAATAATGGGGTCAGAAAATTGATTTTTTGAGATGACTTTATTAGCTGCGCTATTGTGGAATACATCAAACGTACGAATTTTTTTAGCCGATAAGATGTGTTGAGCGTAAATTTTTATTTAAGACAAAGCTAAGTGTTTCGATTTTACTTGGTTATTTCATGCAACTCGCACCTTTCGAGTCAAATCTTATAAGCATCAGCTGTCAGCTACCTATTCCTGTCTTTAATATTTCGCCACTAATCACCCCTAACGAACCGTAATTCTAAATGTAATTGTCTCGACAATCCGCCAATAAGTATTTTGGCTCAATTTGAACGATTGATTGGCTGTTCATTGATCGAAAGTGTTCGATCACTGCAAGTGATTGCAAATTGTTTTGAGCACGTTAGAGGCACTGTTACGTTGATCATGAAAGGAAATCAGTTTCGGTTCCGTTCAATATATCAATTGCAAAGAAAAATGTTAGGGAAGCATCGTTTTATTTTGTGAGGTAGTGATACTTGTGTTTCGATGAGATGTGGACAATCAGCGAAGAATTAGTGTGATTGGATGGCATTTCCGCGCACTCAAATGCTAACTGTTGTGCTTACGTTGAATAAATACTTAAGAGTATTCATTCTTATTGCCTCGTTACACAACGACTTGGCTTGGGCGTTCCCACTGGCGTTGATTGTCCTTACACGATTTTTTTGAAATTTTTAAGTCTCCTAATATATCATGTTTTTATCGTTACATATCCTTACGATACTACGTGAGAGACTTCATACGAATGACTTCGATCTTCCTGTTTCACGTTTGGGGTATGGAAATCGTTGGGTGTATATGTGATTGGTGATCTGATTTGTGTGTGGGTGTGGAGAAAGGTGTATACTGACCGTCGTTCACCGGAGGGGGGGGGACGGGTGGGGAATATTTACAAGTATCATCCGAGCGTGCATGAACATCTTTACGGCTACAATCCCAAGTCGTCTCCGTGAAGAAAATGGGTGAGCGTTCTTAATTGTATAGCTGTTGTGACCGGAGTTGTAAGAAAGCACCAGAAGTGGATAATGCTAAAATAATTCGCTTTAACATATCGTATTTCTCATGCTTATTTTCAACTGTCTTGATGGTTATGAGATGAGAAGAGAATTTCTTTTATTGCCCTTAATTGCGTGATCCTTAGAAGTCGCTATTGTTGAGAGAGAACAATTACGAGTTTTCTTTAAAAATTAAAAGAAACTGCTTCCACTTTCGATCACTTTGCACATTATTAAAGTTAATATTACTATCGCAAAATATGTTCCGGATTAAACTGAGGTATCTGTTCGTGGACTACTGAATGAGGACGTGATCGATGTAGAAGTTGTCTCAGTAATACGGAATGCCTTTTTAGGTTTTATTTGTTTCTGTTTTGTTTTATTTTTTGCTTGGTTTTTTTGTATCTTATCTAACCATTAGAGTCATATAAAACCAGCAATAGGCCTTATATATGTGTACGTAATGATGTAGCGGTCTACAGAAAAAAACGACTGTTACTTAAGTTTACTTGTTGTGGTTTGTATATATGCGTATATTCCATGTCTCTAGCAAGCCGAAGTTTCCCTTATTCCAAATTAAGAATTTTTATTCGAAGGGTACGTTCCATTTGCGAGTTACCCACCCAACCGGGTTTACTGTCCTAAAGCACCTGCGAATATGTTAAAGAAATAAAATCGCTCGTTTAATAAAGGTATCGCGATTGTTTCTGTGTGCGTTTCGCTAAACGATTGTGTGGGTTGGCGGTGATTTTTGTTACTTTAAAAATTGATTTACAGTAAAGCGATCGGCGCTGGGGTAGGGGTGTGCGGAGAGGCGTAGTCTGCAAACCAGAGAGGAATGCCGTTCTCGTGCATTCCCTTCTTCGCCTGTAATAGGCAAATCGACGTGCTTGACCGAAGGCAATGCAATCTGCAATCGGTGCCTAACGATATCGATCGAAATGCACGTACTCTTGAAGAGGCTTACCTCGACTGCAACCATATCAAGGATCTCGAGAAGGTTCGTTATATTGCGTTCTAGTAAGCATGCTTAAGAGTTGGCCAGAAACTAGTTGAGTAGTAAAACAGAATATCGTAGAGAGTTCAGCTGAATTGAAACTCGCTGGGTTTGAAATTGTTCGCTGAAAAAGGGCAAGCATAGGCTTATCAAAAAATCGTGGCGTTTTCGTCGAATTAGGCAATGAGCGATTATTTGGCGACCAATGTTGAGGTTTGGAAGGGAGAGCGGGTTGATTTTATTGTATGTCGCCTTCAGCGACGAGGTAGGATTAAGTGCGGAAGGGTTGTTTCATTTATTAGCTGCGGAAAAAGCATCCTGGAAGCTCATGGAGCAATTTGCTTTGAGTAGTTTAAATGAATTTATCTGCATGAAAGTTGTGTTGCATGCATGTTTCCGATGGCTTGAGTCAGAACACTTGTTTGCAAAAGAACTGTAATTCTTCAGCGTTCCCACTGGCGTTGATTGTCCTTACACGATTTTTTTGAAATTTTTAAGTCTCCTAATATATCATGTTTTTATCGTTACATATCCTTACGATACTACGTGAGAGACTTCATACGAATGACTTCGATCTTCCTGTTTCACGTTTGGGGTATGGAAATCGTTGGGTGTATATGTGATTGGTGATCTGATTTGTGTGTGGGTGTGGAGAAAGGTGTATACTGACCGATTTTGGGGTAATTTTAGGCGCGATTGCTGTTTACTTTTACCGGATGAATGGTGAGTGCGTTTATGCGAACCACTTTGATGTAAATCGAATATGTCATTGCAATACAATTAGGTTATAATACGTTTATGACAAGTATCCAATCGAAAACCGGAAAACGTAAAGAATGTCGGCGAGTTTACTTCTTTTTTGAGGGTCCGTTGGGGATCGCTTTTGAAAATGAAATTCTATTATCGTATAGCTACAGTTAGCAGCCCGCAGATCCAAAATTTCTGGCTTTTTTTTTGGAATAATTCTTTTTTTCTCAAAAATAATGATATATCCTTTCAAGATAAATGGCTGCAAAAGCTAATATTATATGCGCTCAATTTTTTACTTTGTATTCGCAGTACTAAAGACGTATTGCTTCTTCCAAGTGTTAAGGAAGACTGAGAGAGGAGGGGGGAGGGAACGGCGGGGAAGGCGGAAGAAGTGTTGAGCTCTTATGGTGTGCATGTGCTTCTGTATAGAAAATACACATTCATATTTGAGCTAGCGCATAGATGAGCCAATATGCATATATCATTTATGCAAATGCACAATATAATTTGTTTTCAGCCATTATAACTTGCATTATAACTTGTTTTCAGCCATTATTTCGATGTCGGAAGTTGAAAACGCTCAGTTTGAGTGAAAATGAAATAATTCGTGTGCCTACGGATATTGCCAATCTTATTTGTCTTGAAGAGCTTAATCTCAAGGGAAATGGTACTTAATTTTTTTTTCTTTTTCTTTTTCGTTTTCTTTAACTTTGATTTTTAACTTTGATTTTTTTTTTGGCTTGATTCCTACTTTTTAACTTCGATTCCTACTTTTCCACTCTACTATAGTCATATTGAATACACTTGAATGACTACATTAAATTTTTACTTCCATACAGTTTGCCAAATTCGATTCAATACGATTCGATTCTATTTGTACAACTGTGTTGGTATAGCAACAAACGAAATCGTTGGGCTTCGAATGTGTGACGTTACTCTTTCAATGTTATAAAGTAACGAGTTTAGCTTCCTAAAGCAAAACGATAATTTCTATCGTTTTATTGATTGATTTACTGTTACAAAAAACATTGAATGTGATATATTGGTAGCAGTAAAATGATGAGCTCGAGTTCGCACATATATAAATACGTTTGTATTTCATTTTGAACGATACGACCCGATCCTCATGGCAACTTTTTTCTCGTTCCAGAGCATTTTCCAATGATAAGTGATGCTTGTGCATAGTGATTATGTAAACGTTTTGAGTGTCTGAATATGTTTGCTGTATCGTTAATAATATATACCGCATTCTGTAGGCCTGCCGTCTTTCTGCATTTCTCCTCAACTGTCGTTTTTTTATTGCGAGAAATTTGTATACAAATAGATTTCAAAGAAAGAAACAACAACTAAGCTTTGCAAGTTTTTTACTTTTAATTTTTATATTATTTATATGTTTTTGTTTTTTCTTGTACCCTCTGTGTGTTCAACTTTATTGTTTAACCTATTCTATTTGAAGCATTTTGTAGTTGCCATCAACCAGGACTTAAATAATGATTGTTGTAGTTAGTAATCAATATGAGGTAATTAAATAATGCATAAGCGATACATACTGGTTTTTAATTTTGTTCATAACGTGGAATGCGTTTCATTTTATAATTTCATACTTTTAAGATGTATCGGATCTTCCGGAGGAGATCAAAGAATGTACTCAATTAAAAATTCTCGATCTCAGTTCGAATCCTATAACAAGGTTCCGTTTTTGCTTTGTTTGCTTTTTGCTGTTGGAAGCGATTTCTCTCAATAAAACGGTGATGCTGTTGAAAGGAAATATACTTTTCGGTTGAGAGTTATTGGTCACTTTTTATTGGAGAAACCTTCATTAGTTTCCTCAACTGTCGTTTTTTTATTGCGAGAAATTTGTATACAAATAGATTTCAAAGAAAGAAACAACAACTAAGCTTTGCAAGTTTTTTACTTTTAATTTTTATATTATTTATACGTTTTTGTTTTTTCTTGTACCCTCTGTGTATTCAATTTTATTGTTTAACCTGTTCTATTTGAAGCATTTTGAGTTGCCATCAACCAGGACTTAAATAATGATTGTTGTAGTTAGTAATCAATATGAGGTAATTAAATAATGCATAAGCGATACATACTGGTTTTTAATTTTGTTCATAACGTGGAATGCGTTTCATTTTATAATTTCATACTTTTAAGATGTATCGGATCTTCCGGAGGAGATCAAAGAATGTACTCAATTAAAAATTCTCGATCTCAGTTCGAATCCTATAACAAGGTTCCGTTTTTGCTTTGTTTGCTTTTTGCTGTTGGAAGCGATTTCTCTCAATAAAACGGTGATGCTTAAGAAAAAGAGCTGTTGCAAGGAAATATACTTTTCGGTTGAGAGTTATTGGTCACTTTTTATTGGAGAAACCTTCATTAGTTTGGGAGTATTTTTTTTCTCTAGTTCCTTTATATTCATTAAAATTGTCGTACTCATGCGATTATTTTCTATGGCATTAAAGTGATAAAATGATTAAGCGCGCGTATACACACTTACATAGCGATAATTACTTGTTCAAGAATATTTAGTAGGTTCATTAGCCTAGCAAAATTTGTTAGACTGCTATCAAAGAGATGCCATTCATTAGCCAAGCTAGTTTATCTCGTTTCACTAAACGAGATGCTTCAGAAAGTTGTTTTGTGTTTTGGATAAGACGTAATGTAAACGAACATGTTCATGCTGGCAGAAAATAAAAGAGAAAGAAAAATCGCACACGATTCGAGAACGTTCGGTATTTTAAAAAAAATATCATCTTGTGAAAATTTTACGCTACTCTTCCTTCGTTTGCAATTAGAGGATGCGAAATTAAAAGTCATAATCGAACGGCATTTGATGGTGAAGAAACGCTTCACTAACTAAGTTTTTTAATTTGTCGTTATTTTGACAAACCGGATGAGCTTACTTATCAGTTGGGTTGCCAGCCCAGTGTTACGCTATCAGTTGTCGGCCCAGTGTTACGCTATCAGTTGGGTTGCCAGCCCAGTGTTACGCTTTCTTATCTTAATCCCGTTTCATACTAGAGGATGTGGTACTCCAATGCCCAACTACAAAAAATTATCAGTTGTTGAATGTAGAGGATGATGGCCTTTTCATTTAAGTCAACTATCTTTTTCTCTTTTTTTTTGCGATTGCAAACGCTTACTAGTCGATCATGAATGCCGTTAATGTTAAGTGCAGTTAAATTTGCTACTTCTAATAGAGAACGGTATGGGCACGAATGCTTTTAGGCAATTATAAGGCCATTCAATTTTTTTCTCACGTCCACTCTTCTTATGCATTCAATGTTAATGGGCTTATGCCAAATGTATGAAGAATTCCGCAGCTTAAATCCATCACGGTCGAACCTTCGTATTTGCTCATTCATATTTTAGACGCTTTATGAACCAGTTGAAGATGCTGTTGTGAAGAGAGGAGGGAGGGGGGGGGGACTTTTTTTTCACGTCAAAAAATGTTTAAATCGATACCTCGCTTTTATGCCGTTCGGTTTTCTTCCACCCAAAAATAGTCGGACTTCTCAAGGGGTATCATCGCTTCCTTCAGAGCTGCTTTATGACCATCGAACATGATCATCTGTTCGTGTTGTGGAGAACGAAAGAGTTTTGCGGTTTAAATTGCCAATGAAAGTGATGATAATTAAATGCTTTAATTTAGGGGGGGGGGGGGGGGGGGGGACTTTTTTTTCACGTCAAAAAATGTTTAAATCGATACCTCGCTTTTATGCCGTTCGGTTTTCTTCCACCCAAAAATAGTCGGACTTCTCAAGGGGTATCATCGCTTCCTTCAGAGCTGCTTTATGACCATCGAACATGATCATCTGTTCGTGTTGTGGAGAACGAAAGAGTTTTGCGGTTTAAATTGCCAATGAAAGTGATGATAATTAAATGCTTTAATTTATTTGACAGGTTACCGCCGACCATAACGTTGTTGACGTCGATGACACATCTTGGTCTCAATGATATCTCGCTAACTCAGATGCCAGTTGATATCGGTCGTCTGAAGAATCTACGCTCATTGGAGGTGCGCGAGAATCTGCTACGTACGATACCGCCTTCGATCAGTCAACTAACACAGTTGCAGAGGCTAGACCTTGGCCACAACGAACTCGACGATCTTGTAAGAATTGATGTTCTGCTAATTGTGCAATGCAGATTTATTGGCGATAGGAGGACGGGATACTGAAAATGAAATGGGAAGCGAAAGTTGCCCGAATTACGCCTTAATCACTTTTCCGTTGATTATGCTGAAGGTTTGTAAGACAGGGCTTGTTGAGCATCTTTTGGCTAACTTCCTGTGGAATTTTCCTGTTTTCAGAAAAATTTTTTTGACTCCCTTACACATCACAACATCCCCTTAGAAGAGCTCCCCGGTTGGGTATGAAAAAAACGTGGCTTCTCTTTCGACATAGCCGTTTTCGTTATGACATACCTCCATATTTATATCTCACTTAGCAGAGACGGGAAAATTTTCTTCCTTGGGTATAGCACTTTTTCTGTTGGACGTAGCTTGGTTATGTCAATACCCAGGACTTCATTCGAGAAATATAACGGCTTTTTATGCGATTTGAGCCCTTGCCGAGATCTTTTAGCCGATATTCTTTTCACGGATGATCTTTGAAGCTTTGATAATAATGGCATGGCATTTGCAGCATTCGAGAGTGCGGCCTTTAATATATAAATAGCTAATAAATCATTGACGCGCTTGTTGTTCCTCCTAGCACCGATGAACCCATTTAACGAGGGACCGGCTTTCTCAAAGCTCTTAGATAGGGAACGGACAAAAGGATATCTCTCATTTTCTACCCTAGATCCATCTAAACTTTGCCTGTTTTGAGAGAGTAGGTGACTGTTTACAAATGATGTATTTTTCGCGTTCATTTTATTACTATTCCAAATTTTAAACCACTTATTTTCAAATATAATTTCCAGTTACTAGTTCAGTTGACAAATTTTGCTTCAGTTCTATTTTCAAGCCAGACGACTGACTGGTTAGTAGGTTGGTCGACGTTCTATATATGCGAAGAGTTGTAATTGCGGTGTATTAAGCCAGCAGAGATCGGGTTGTTGCTGAATTTGCAAGAGCTCTACGTGGATCAAAACGATCTGGAGGCACTTCCTGAATCGATAGTGCAATGTCGCTCATTGCAACAGCTGGACGTCTCTGAAAATAAACTCATGATTCTGCCTGACGATATCGGTGAATTAGAACAACTCAATGATCTGACCGTATCACATAACTGTCTTCAGGTGTTGCCCACATCTATAGGTGAGTGGCTGACACATTTTGACACGTGTTATTAAAAAGCTGCTTGATAGTTTATCCCAGGCGTAAGAATTGTTTTCGTAGTCAGTCGTAGTTCTTATTCATTTCAGTGGGTTTTTTGGTCGATAGGAGGGACATGTCGGAGAGTATTTT
>JPKZ01002567.1:249555-272701 GCA_000803305.1 Toxocara canis | reverse complement strand
AAGGGGGGGGGTTGGGGGGGGGGGGGGAGGTAAACAAGGACGTACTATAAATCAGTTTATTGATAATTTATATTTTTTTGACCAATATTTGGCTGTGCACTGGTCTTCGGGCTTTGGATGGTTTGATGGCTTAACGTTGTTTTGAGATAAGTATGCGTTTTGTTCGCTCACCGTACGCATAATAGACTTTTGTTTGTGGGTGCCGCTTTATTTCTGGACATTTTCGTATAGAATTCACTCATAAGAGATCTAACTGCCTGTCTTTTTCCTTTCTGCTACTCTGTTTGCTAAAATCAAATGTTGACTAATTAAAACTAACTTTTTTTATAAAATATATATATATATATCGCTACTTTCTGGTTCATGGCCATAGACGGCTGGAAAAAAATAAAACCGTTTTTGCGTATTCTAAATTATTAATCTGTTTCCGTCGTTATTTCAACAATTCATCGTTTATGTTTTTCTCCATCCTGTCATTTTTCTAAACAGTTAGTTTTCTGGGGGTACGGAACATAATTTAGAAAATATGAGCATTCTTTCACTAGTAGGATCGGGACTTGCTGTTTCCATGGTTTGCTATTTCTGTATTATACATCGGCTAGTTGAGGAGAGGGTGAAATTGAGTTGCAATGGCGCTGTGGCGACGTAGTGTATGGGTTTCTGTATGCACGCGTATCGGTCCGTGTTTCTGACCGTTCAGCAGCCAGTAGAGCGAGACATTTCGATTTGGCAGATATAATTCGGTAGAAATTTAACAAATTTGGTAAATACAGCCTAAGATCATCTCCTATACATCAATTCGGATCTTTTCACCGTCCTTTAGGGAAGTTATATTCCTTAAAAAGGAGAAAACTTGGCATGTATTTCCAATGGGCCGAGCGTATGTTTCATTAATGGGCTCGGAGAAAAACGAATCTTTAGTAGAATATCTGAAGAAGATCGAGTCGGATAAAGTTTAAATACTGATCGTTTTCGAATGCGAATGTCGGCGATTCAGTGTGCATATTCACTGCTGTTTTGCGACTTTTTTTTAATAGGCCGGAAGTTTATTCGCAACACATAATAGAATTTCATGTGCATCATATTTTTGAGTAGTTTATGAAATGGGTGGGAGAGCTGCGAAAAGGAGATATTGTGGGGGGTCCTGCGGCCTTCATTCGCATTTGTCGTTACGCTAAGCTGCTATCAAATGCATTGTTTTTTATGCGCTATATTGGCTGTATTCGAATTCTCGAATACTGTTTTTATCCTCCACATACAAAGTACCAGTGGCACTACTAACACCCTTTACAAATACTATTTTATGCAGTTTGAGACGTTCCTTTCGTACCATTTGGTACGTTACACTGCTCTCGTTCTGTTCTTATAGCTTTATGCAAGCGAACGACAACGTAGACATCCGAGCCCATTTCAGATTCATAAATGCAAATTTTACCGAGATGTTAAATGAGTGAAGCTTAAGCGTAAGCAGTGAGGTGCTTATAGGAACGTTGTGTTGTGTTCGCAGAAGATGCGATCGAGAACGAGGGTACTCGTCTAAAACGTATAAACACTCCGCACTACTCGAAAGGCACTCGTGTCTCTGAACTTGACCCTCTTACTGCACAACGCAGGGTGAGATCAAACAGCATCCCCTTCCCTCCCTCACCGCTAGCTCTTACTTCCGCACCAGGGAACATTTGTGGTGCATGCGTGTATCCTTTTTGATTGTTGACCAAGAGATATGACATTAGGACAACTTTTGTCGGTATCTGCTTCGTCGAGAGTCCTTGATATTGAGCGTGGAAGGAGTTTCTGTAAGGTAATACTTTCTTTCCATAGCGCTAATATTTTCTAATTAGTCCGGGATAAATTGCTTTGGCTTAGTGAAGGAATATCGTCCATGTCAGGGTTATGGAAGAACGTCTTGAAAACAATATAAGCATTCAATGAAGTATAGATTCTAGATTTATAGTTCGTCTATCTTGTGATCTTTCGGCTATACGTTTTTGGGTCCACTAAACGAAGGTAGAGGAAGTGAACAGAGGGGAAGGGGGATGTGTGGTTGGATTGTTGTTGTGAAAAGAATTTTTAAGTTAACGTTGTAATATATTTGATGAAGGCGCTTTGCATGAGCGTTCATCGCAGCTAATCATTTTCGCATGCTTTTCTCAAACGGTGATGTCACTTATTTTCACGGAAAAATATTCTTTTGCACATTATCTCAAAATAACCCCGCGGTGTGCTTCTTCTAAATTTATTTTATACAGCGAAACTTTCGGATCCCATTTACATAGCACTATTCCGTTTTGCACAATATAGAGAGTACAGGTAATTTTTGGTACAGTTTCATCACTGATTGTGCCATTTACACTATTTTAATGTTGGAATGTCTTCGCTCTTCCTATTCAGCTTTATTGTTGTTTTGTCCACTGCAAGCTATGCTGTTACAATTGATTCCTTTGCTTTGCTACGTTTTCAACGTCCGCTCGTATTTATTTTTTTACCGTATTGCAAGTATATCTTGGCAACATTACAAGCAATATGTATCGGGTTCATCGAATATCCGTATTTCCTGCTTTTCAATACGATTTACTTCGTCGGATACCCAGTTTAGTATGCCGAACAGTTAGGCTGTCCATTTTAAGGCGTCCTTCTGTGCTCGACACAGTCTCCTCCACTCCCCTGCTCTTCATGCTTCTAAAGAGCGTTCTCCTCTTCCCATCATTTCTCGATTTTATCTTAAACATTATGCCTGTCCGGAAGGCTGCTATCAGCATATTTTCTGGGTGCATTATTTGAGGCAACGTGATAGTTGAAATGATAAAAGAGTGCGGAAGCTGCATGATTTTAGGAAACAAGCGCGCGAACTTTGTTCGACATCCGCAGCTTTTTAATTTGGAACTCCTTGGAGGTTCTACGAAGCATGAGATAGCATGCTGTTTTTAATGTGTCGGAAGGTATGTGATCGGATATGAGTGGTAGATCGTGTACCAGAGGACTGAACTCGTTAACTTTAGTAGTAGAGAAACATAAAGTGTATGCTTTGTTTTGCATGTTAAAGAAACTGGTTAACGTATTGCAGTGAATTTGTTGTGGTTTTTTATGGATGTTGTTTAGTGCCAGTACGCGATTTTTGGTGTCCTTTGGTTTATTATATACGAGGGCCGTACCGGAAGAAGTTTTCGATAAAGTGGATCCGAAACTGCCGTGGATTCCCATAGTGCTTGAAATATTTTTTACCCATCGAATCGAGAATCGGAACTGGAAACACTTGGGTTCAGAGACTCCGAAGTGAGACTTTCGACACGGCCTTCCTGTATACATTGTGTTTTATTGCAAAACATTGACGACTGGGGCTTCTAAATGAACTATTTTAAAGGTCGAGCGAATTTTGGAGCGAGTTTCCGAGAGGCAAATGTCAGCAGCGTCTCCTTGCGGCGTGGAAACGCTCAAAATCGAAATTCGAAGAGATGCAAATGGCGGTTTAGGTCTTTCAATCGCCGGAGGTCTTGAGTCGACGCCTTACAAAGTAATCTTCACGTTTTGATTTCTACAGTTGAGCATTGTAATCTTACAACACTCATTTGCTTGTCACAATGTTGATCTAACATAGGTCATCGTTCATTTATATGCGTGTATGTCTGTATCTCTAAATCTTTGGTATTTTCAAGTGGACAGGTACTGAAGCTAGAATGAACAGTTATGGTTTGTATAACCTATACAATACGATCGCCTTCTACCTCCAATTTCAAAGCAATACGCTGACTTCGAAAAAAAGTTCTATCCCCATAAACGTGCGGAAATTCTCGCAGACTTCTTCAACCAATCAGGCTAAGTATTTGACAGGTCGTGTCGGATGTTCGACCGATTCGTTCGGAGGAAAATGATTCTTTCCTTACTGGGAGATTTATACGAGGGGTTAGATCGAGAAGAAACGTGACTTTTCGTTATTCTTAAACAGTTTATGCAGCGGGCCTACTTCATAGATGAATTGCTAATATGCATATCGTGTTTGACTCCTGACATGCATTCCCATTTTTTTATTAACTCATAACTTGAAGACTGCTCAAAAGCACGACAAAACCGATAACAGTTAAGGGCGAAACCAGCTTAATACGCAGAGTGTTGACGAGAAAGAACGGTATGGTCTCTTGGTAACTTCCAAAATTTGCTGTGCATTGCGTTTATGAATATGAAGATTTTATATCGCCTGATATACTCTTGATTAAGTAAAGTATTGTGGCCTTTCAGTTTCATGGTCTTACAGCGAATTCTCTTACTACTTTGTCACTGAGGTTTTCTTATTTCATTGTATAGATATTCTCTTGCTATCCTAATGCGCAATTTGAGTGGAATGCTTGATTCCGTTTTGATGAGTATCTCATTTATAGAACGATGATTCGGGATTGTTTGTATCGAAATTAACTGAAGGAGGTCCTGCACAATTGGCAGGATTGAAGGTCGGCGACAAACTGCTACGTGTCAACAACACTGATGTGGTTAACGTTCGACATCAGGTATTTTTATGCCCGGCTTATTCTTGTTTAATTTTTGCCGGTTTGAGTTTTTCAAACAAAATTTAGATCATCGGCTTATTTTGCACCTTGAAAATTGTCGTGCGAAAGCGGGAGGTTCTTCAGTTCAAGTTTTGCACTCTCTGCATTTTGTTTGTTTCGCAGTTTCACGCTTTACAACCTACATAAAAACGACGTAGTTGCATTAGTGAGGAAGTGTAAAGCTGCTTTTTCATCTGAAGCAAATTGGAGAACGACGAACTGTGTGATGGAAACGTTGGCTGTAGTTTTTGTTCTTTGATAAATGATTACGTATTGATAAATGTATTGATAAATGATATGCTACGCTACGCTGTGGATTTCTAAATATTCGAGTCGAACTACGGGACCTAGTTTAGCTTTCAGGACCTCTGTCCGACTGACTTCATGCTTCTTTTGCTCTTATTTAGGATCATGGAATTTGAAGCCTTTTTTAATTGAAATCAAGCATTCTTTCAGAATTTCGATGAAATAATCGCGTCCAATTTGCAATTAGTCCGTTTTGTTCAATATCGTATACTTAGAAATCTTCAGCTTTCTTTGCCCCCCCCCCCCCAAAAAAAAAAATAAAAGAAAGGAACGTACAAGCGCAAATGGCATTGCGAAATTACATGAAATCGCTGTGTACTCTCTGAAGCATAACGTCACATATTCGATGTTCCAATGCATAAACTAACTCCTTGCACGTTCGTCGGGATGCGTGTGAATTTGGTTAAAAACACTCGCTATCTGATCGGAGCAACTGCTTTCATTTTATTCACTGCTGAACTCAGCAATATAAGATTGCTTTCATATGTGCTGATTAATTGGGTTTCATATCTATGCTCGTTAATTATGTGCTCACTAATTTTTAGGTGGCAGTCGCATCAATGCAGGATGCAAAAGAGATTGTCGAATTGACTGTTCTTCGAGAACCAGTAGACGCCCATTCATCCTCATACCTTGTAAGTTTCTTTCATGAGCTGATGACTGTTAGCTTCATGATTACACGATTCCTTTGCAATTGAGTTATGCTTCAGAGTTGTAAAGAGTGTTATTGTTGTAGCGTTTGGAGTTTTGGCACGAAAACTCGACGAAATAGTTTTGCAATTAAGACATTTGAGGATGCCTAGTAATGGTTTTACGAACCGCTGGCGCTCGTTGAATAAATTTTTAAAGTAACTTTTCCCTATTGATCACACTGCTGTATAATCGGGAACTAGAGGTAACCGTTCAAAGATCATTGTTATCTCTAGTGTTGTGCAAGTTTAAGGCCTCTCCAAACCAGAGTCTCGATATGTCGTTTATGTCCGAGACGGTAGATTCGTCCTCGTCGACGAAGGAAACGATTTCGACGGCGATCAGACGTGATTTGGATGGCTCACCAGGATTTTCGGTCGCAGGCGGCAAAGGTGCATCGACGGGTGATCCCATTGTTATATCTTCGTTAACACCTGGTGGTGCTGCCGAACGCGATGGAAAACTACGTGTTGGCGATCGAGTCCTTTCGGTGCGTTTACTATCCTTGCCAGCTAAGCAGTATTTCCTAGATTTTATCCAAACTTTTTTTTTTGCATACAATTGACCAAAGCATTGTTGAGCTACACGATAAGAAGGCTTTTCTATTATCATACTCTTTCTGATCATTCGTTAATTGTTCATTGAAAAGCCAATTTATTCACTCATTTTGTTCTTCTATGTATCTGTGGAGTGGATGCTTAACTAATTTGTTGGTTTATTTATTCGTTTTAGTAATGTTCACTTTATACTTTCATTCGTGCTCTTCGTACGCCGTGATCGTTTATTTTTTAAATTAACTGCTATTATTTATGCGACAAATAGTGCCGATATAACGTAAATAAGATGCGAAATTTTTTGAAAGAACAAAAACATGATAGGGCAATTACAGATAAACGGTACAAATATGCGTGGTGCGAGACACGACCAAGCAGTAGCGTTGTTGACTGGTTTTTCGAGCAATGAAATCTACCTCGTCGTGCAAAGGGATCGTCCGGGCACGCCTTCATCCACTCCTCTTCAGGTCGCACCATCGTCCACCAAAAGGTTTTATGTTTTTGATTGATGCTAGTTTTAAATAGTAATATTTTTTAACATTCTTTTTGCCTAAATTCTTCATGGTACTTATATTTGCAATCTTTGAGGTGCTTTGTAATTAACCGACATATTTTTTCTCTATTCGCTTCATTTTTGAACGATAGCCTCTTTTGTTCAGTTATTATTGTTACATTGATTTTGTTTGTAATACTCATTTACGAATTGTCATTGACCTTTTTTCACTGCAAACAGTAACGGTTTTTGTTTAGCAGTCTTATCGTTTCATTTACACCATCATTTCCTGGTTCACTTATGTGAAGAGCGTTCTCGCTTAAGGATCTCCGTTCGAACTTTAGCGAATTTTTGAGTACAGAGGTTTCATGGCGCACTCAATGCCTAGCAAATGTTATTGGGATTGCCGGCATTAAAAAATTATAATAATGAATATACTACCTAAGTTGTTTCGCTGTTAGCTATGAAAAGAATTCCAGAACTATGCAATTTCAGTTCATCGACTGTACGAATGCCACCAGCGGCTGCACCTCGCTCATCTCCTCAACACTCCTCTGGATTTGGTGATACGTCATGGGATGGTAAAACTGAGGTACGTTTATACTTTAAAAACTAATTGCCGTGTTTTTTTTTTTAAATTTCATCAGTTTTGCTTATGCTTTTAGATGATGATTGTTCGGCTGTTTCTTTTTTTGTCCTCTAAGAAGTTTTTATCATTCAATGAGCCCCTTATACAAATCAGCTTTTTGACCCCCCCCCCCCTCTCCACTTCTTTCACGCATCAAGCTCGTGTAGAGTTCGAACCGTCCCGGACAATTTTGGCCTAACTCTGCTTCCTCTTAGTTGCTTTTTCGAGTGCAAGTGAACGCCATTTACATTAGGCTTTTTTGAATTGGCTGCCATGTTTTACCGATGAACTGGAAGGGTGCAGTATAGGATGAAGGTTGCAGTATCAGTTTTATATTTGGATGAGCTGCGAGTTTGATGACGTATGTAGAATTGAATCAGTCAAATTCCTACAGTTCCTGTTTAAAATTTCTCAAAGTTACCCTAGGGGGCGGGAAATTTTTCTTCCATTAGCACGTATCTGTACGTATATAGAGTTTTAAAAAGCCGTTCTTTTTTCTTATTAATTTGAATATGATGAAGGCGTGCATGAATTGTGTGGATAAGGTATGCGTTGTTTTAGGAAGTAGAGTTGGTGCGCGAGAATCACTCGCTTGGCTTATCGATTGTCGGCGGTAGTGACCACTCGTCGCATCCGTTCGGTGTTAATGCGCCAGGAGTATTCATCTCGAAGATAACCGCAAATTCGCCTGCCGCTCGATCTCACAAACTCAGAATCGGTGATCGAATACTCTTTGTCAACGAAGTTGATGTGAGGAACGCTAAGCACCAAACTGCGGTTGAGGTAATCCAGTTGTTTCGACAAATTTCTTCACTGAGAACGCATTCAAAAGAAAGTAAATGCTTAGGCAGTTCGATAGCTGTGTCCACTCAAACTGTCACTGCTTATTCAGATTCTTTTTCGTTTTCAGTTACAAAGAACAAATCCTAATAGAACCAGGGAACTGCGGAATCTGTGGAGAGTGGAAATCTTTTTTAAAAAATTCGGTTGCAAATCAATTTTTTTTTTCAAATTCCATACTGTTGCCGTGCTTTTCAATTGGCTGAAAGACTTTTTACCCATCGCCGGATTCAGAAAAGTCCAGAACGGTTGATGCGCATCGTTTTAATGCTGCAGTAGTATAAAATTTGGAAAAAAAAATTGCAGCTTGCAAAAAGACCACCAATAAATCAGTTTTGCGCCTCCTCGGACCCCAAAGTTTTCTGTTTCTGCCGGCGTATTCTCCCTCCTATTGAAGGAAAAAAAATGAAAAGAAGTAGCACCTTAAATGCTTATAATCGGCAACATCAGCTGGCTTTTTCATTTTGGATATGCTTTGAAAGCGTCGAGGAAGTAAGATGAATCCTTTGAGCCCGCAACGAACGTTAGCGAGGGAGTTTTTTGTTTTTGACGCGGGCAAAATAAAGAAGTGTTTCAGAAAACATTTTTTTTTTGCCGCTGCTGTTTGCTAGGGGCCCCGCTAACATACTAGTGTGGTGTCAAGGCCGTAGTAAAGTGGCTGGAGCGAGTAACAGATGAATGAGGCTATACTTTTTGAAGTGACTTCTAGAGGTCGTCGGAGGAAGGAGGGGGGACGTGTGAAAAACGGGTTGTTTATACTGTCTGTTTACACTGGTATGGCACTTGCAGCAAATACCATTGTCATGATACCTGTAAGTTGCTGAATTTGAATTTGACTTTATTATAGGCGTTGAAGCGTAGCGAGCCAACAGTTCGTTTGCGCGTGACGCATGAGCCTCAGCCAGCCGGATTGAGGGAAGTGATTCTGAGGCGTAACCCAGGGGAACCACTTGGACTGAACATCTGTGGTGGTATCAACAGTCCACCAGCTAATCCTCTCGATAAAACCGACGAGGGCATTTTTATTGAGAAGGTAAACATTTGCCAAGCTCATTCAGTTCGCGATTTTCGTTCTTTGTTTGTGAGTGTGGTAGTGTGATAAAACACGCCGAGCAGTGCGTGTGAGAACGGTCAATCACTGCTGTAAAAATGCTTGAAAGAAAAGCGTAAATAATTTACCACAAGTAATGGTAAATCGGATCCATTGGTTGTCGAACGGTCTCATACCGTTACACGGTGATGTCCAAATAGCACGGGGAACGTGATTTAGTCGCATGACTGCTTTTTTCAGCTTTTTTGGTTCCTTTGTTAGCCAGGGAGAACGTTTACGTGGGTGAACAAGAGGAAGCACGCTACCATGGATACGCCGATAATGTTATACAATTTGTTGCCCACAGATAGTTTACGTAACTACGAAATGCACATTTAGGAAATGTTGTTAATTCTAATTTTGAAGGCGGCTATAAGTTTTCCAGTGAAGCTCGCCTTGTGGTGCTGAAATATGCCTTCATTTTAGTGTTTCTCAGGATGTGGACAGGACAAGCAGTAACTGGTAAGGGAATCGTTTTCAAGAAAAAAAGACCGAGTAGGAATACTTAAGATTGTGTAAATCCGTACTCCCCTATCTCGAAATGAGACACGAAATACTATCCCGTTTACGATATTCAAATTGAATAGAAAGGGAGGGGAGAGGGTGTTTTTCTCTCCATCTGTTTAGAGTTAAAGAAAATTTTTGACGACATTGGGATGCGGTAGATGTTATTGTTTTTATGATTTGCAGTTGGAGCGTGGTGGTCCCGCAGCGGGTTCATCGTTAGCTCCAGGTGTGCGAATTTTGGAGGTAAACGACGAATCGCTATTGGGTTGCTCCCAAGAGGAAGCAGCTCATGTATTGCGTCGTTCCGGAGAAAATGTGCGTTTGCTCGTATGCGACGCATTCGTATCGTCACCAAACGTTCGTTATCTTTGCCTCTTTCTTTTTTCGTAACGATCAAAATTCGTGATAGTTTATCGAAGTTTAGAGCGCGTAATTAAAGGGCAGTCGAGCAGACAAGCACTCGTTGTGCGCGATAGACTCGTGATTTAAAACAGTAACGTAATGTCAAATGACCGTAGAGGCTTATTGCCTTCGAGCATCCCTTCTTCTGACTCGCTGCCTTTCGTTCTCTTACGTTTTGACTAATGCTGCTTTTGATGGCAGTGGGGAAAGGTTTTCTTTCAGAAGTATAAAATTTTTTTGAAAACAACTTTAGCGGCCGAAAAATGCCTCTCAGCTCGCTATTCGAGAAGGAGGCAGCGGATGGAAAGAGATGCGGTTGTGCGAACAGACTGCTTTGAAACGTGACATGACTGTGCGTTTTAAAAGTTGATCGAACCTTCTGTTTTGTTTGACTTGATAAAACCGTTGGTGCGAAAATGAATAAGAATTCTATGGCATATGCTCGGTATGAAAATCGGAGGTCGCCAATATCGAACTTAGCAGCAGCCATTTGATAAGCGGTATTTTGGCCGATAAACAATCAAGTTCTTGTTATCTCGCATCGTCTTTATGAACTCAAGCTAAATGTGAATTTGATCTGGCCATAAACGAGGGTCACGTTTTATGCCAGGTAGTTTAATCTGCCATTTACTTCTTGTTGTTGGCGGTTGCTTTCTCCTGATTTTTTCATTGCTAATGCAGGGCATGGGTTTCAATAACGGCTGGTGCTGTGCTGAGAGCGGGCTAACGTTTCATGATCATCTTCTATGCCATGTCAAAAATCCCACCACTGCAAAATCTTTTGAAATAAGAGGGGGGGGGGGGGAGGGAGGGGTGGTGTAAGGTGGCAAATTTTCTGGTGTTTTTGTGTTGATTGTTGATTTAGCACTACTCATTGTAGTGCCAAAAATTTTGCAGGCGATCTTAGTTTCTTTTAGTGATTGTGTTAAACGATATGATTTGATAAGGAAAATTCTGAAAATTGGCATTAGCAGGCGCCATTTTACAGTCGCTGGAGTGATTCGTTGCGCGCTAAAGAGGTGAGCTACTCGCCGATGTATGCGTTTTGTGAGCAGTAGTTGTGTTATAAAGCAGTAAATCAGGCGAACTTATAACTCCTAATTCGTTTTGTTTATTTCTTTTTTTGCTTCGCATGCATATTCATTCTGTTTTTCTTTGCAGTAGTTTGTTTTATTTTACTTTATTTTTTGCATTTCTTACAGTTTATTTTCACTCATCCATTTCCTTCTTCTTCATTCTATCTCTCGGTAGTTGTGCTAGCGGAACGCATCGGAAATTTACAATCCATGAGGCCGATGTAATGTGTTTGCTTAGTGTTATACGGAGAAGCGTTCGTTTTAATTGAGTTTTTAATTTTAGGTGAGTATTAAAATTTAAATACTGTGCCGAAAAAACCGCGGAAACCATGGAACCTAAAATATAAAACGTTTAATTTCATAGGTATGTAGAGCAAGAAGAAGGTTGAACCTAAAATATATTAAAATTTGTGCATATTAGGTTTTTATTTAAATACATAGAGCAATTTAGGCTCTACTGCTGCGTCCTAATGTTGTCGTTAGTGGATCGTCGAAATAAGGCAGTCAATGCGAATTTAGAGATGCACATGTCGATGAGGTTCGTACAGTGAATCTGATCGAGGTATATTCGAAGGAAAGCGTAGAAATTTTCAGCGAATCATGTGACCATCATTATTTTTCTCATCACATGGCGCATTTTTTTAATATTTATTTTATCGTTTGACATTTTGGCGATCCACTAATGAGAACATCATTGCGCCAGTGAATAGTGGAAGCAGCTATGCATACAATACGATCGTAAAACGAATAAAATATACTGCGATCGATTTGATACGATTTAATTATCGTTTTATTTTGCGCATTTTAGCTATCTTCGCTTAATTACAGTTTCTTCTTTTTTTTTTTGCTCGAATTGCAGTGTTGCTTTTTGCATTGGTCTAAAAGAGTGTCGCTTCCTATTACGGTATTAAACCGCATTTGAATGAGTGCTATCGCGCTTCCGCTAAATTGCTGCACTGGTTTCGTTCATAGTGTTCCGTTTTAAAATATATGCAAATTTGAGTGTAATTTCAAGGACAGCTTCGAGGACAGCTCTGCAATGCGCATCATATATCGGCAAGGGGATGAGTATGGATTCTCACGCTATGCGGAAGTCAGGTGAAGACGAGGAGGGGGGAGGGAGGGGAGGATTGAGAAGACTATGCGTTGAATTTAGTAAGGGGACATGCTAAATTTTCTAATACGGTTGAATGATGAGTAACTAGGCTGAGGTACTGCCTCAGAATTTGCTTGCCGTTTGACTAAGTTCGTGGTGTGTCCAGAGGGATTTATTAAGAAATTATAGATATTTTTCCTTTTTTAGTATTGGTACGAAGCTCGTTGAAAGAAAATGATCCAGCGGGGCGATTTGTGAATTTCATTTATTTGTCGACAAAATAGCGAATCAAAAATATCCTAAAGGGAAGCAAAACGTTGAGTCGCGTTTTCGTTCAAAAACGTTTTTTTCGTTGTCGATAGTGTCAGTGTTTCCGCGGCATCTGTAGACGATATTGTTCTTGTAAAGAACAACAGGCGGTCATGAGGTTAAATCATTTTCGTTTACTATTGCTAGTGGACTTTTTAATATAGATTATCTACCAGTTCCCGCATGAACGTGAACTACATATCTTAATAAGAGCAACCTGTACCATAAAATATGCCACTTCCGAAGTGTATACCGGTATCACAGCATCGTATATCAGCGGGGTTTCAAACTGATTTCGAGATCTGTACGAAGAAGTGTTGAAGGGGAATGAATGCGAATGTTTGGTCATCAATGGTGGTGAAGTGAAACACGCAAAACGTGGTCGCTTACAGATGTCAAGCTCATGTCCACCGGGCTCAAGCGAGCGAAGTATGATGGGACCTATACCTTCTGGCCCATCTCCGACGATCGCTGATTTCCCTCAACTCGCTGCGCCATCAGTCGGCAGTCCGAATGCTTCTGCTGCTTCCGCATTACACCGTGACGGTGTATGTGTCTCGCTTCTGGACGATGGTCCTTTGGCCACTTCTTCTCCCATTCCGCCTCCTCTCGTGCACCCATCGGTTATTATTTTCACGCTACTTTCCTTTTGTCGCTTTTAACCCACAGTTCTTCTCACACACCACCCAGTTATTCGACATTTCCCCTTCTTTGGATGCCCAGTATATAGTTACTATTAAATGCATCCACGAAAACTGTTGCGGTGAACGCTCGATGAGAAGGCAGTTATATGAGGTATTATAAGGGCGAGAATATAGATAGATAGAGGGTGCTAGCCGCCCGCTCGAACTCGATAAATGGCGACGCTCAAGTTGAGAGCTGTTTATCCGCTCGATTAATCGAACTAGTGTCTTAGCATGCGCATGTGTCATGCACGTCCATTGTGCTAACTTTGTGGCGTTCCTTTATCAATTCTTTCTGTGCATATAGCGTTATATTTTTAGTGCTTTTAACCCACAGTTCTTCTCACACACCACCCAGTTATTCGACATTTCCCCTTCTTTGGATGCCCAGTATATAGTTACTATTAAATGCATCCACGAAAACTGTTGCGGTGAACGCTCGATGAGAAGGCAATTATATGAGGTATTATAAGGGCGAGAATATAGATAGATAGAGGGTGCTAGCCGCCCGCTCGAACTCGATAAATGGCGACGCTCAAGTTGAGAGCTGTTTATCCGCTCGATTAATCGAACTAGTGTCTTAGCATGCGCATGTGTCATGCACGTCCATTGTGCTAACTTTGTGGCGTTCCTTTATCAATTCTTTCTGTGCATATAGCGTTATATTTTTAGTTTTTTTTTAGTTGAATGCTATCGTGAAGACTAGCTGTTAGTATTTTCGGCTGCACTCTTTCCACCACTGAAACATTTGCTTCCAGTGTCTTTCCGATTCGGTGATTCAGCTCCGTCTTTTTTTTCTTTTCTTATCTTTAAGATTACCCCCTCTGGAGCACCGTCGAGCATATTTTTTAAGAGTGTACGAAAGTTTTTCATTTTTGACTGGTGAGGATATTCGCAGCATATTACACTACAGGCATTCATCGGCAAAATGTGCAAATGTCCATAGAGGCGTAGAGGTGCGTCATCTGTAAGGTACAGTGGCATAGTTGATGGTATGCACGCAAATAATGGTGTTTATGAAACCAAATGCCCGCTCACGTCGTCGTCTATTAAACGTTGCGGCGTTATTATGATATCATAGGAGAATGGCATGTGCTGCTTGTGTGGTGCACATTTCTGATGACCGCATACTATACCGAAATGGCATATTTATATTCAACGCGTATTTATTAACGTTAGCAGAAACAGCTCTATTTATATACTTGAATATAAAATACGAATATGTTATAAGCAATGGCGGGCATTAGCTCAATGGTAGGGCTCTCGCTTCGTATGCGGGAAGACCTGGGTTCGATTCCCAGCTGCGTCCCCGACGGATCGCCAGCAGGTTGACCACCAGGCGTTCCGGAACTGGTCAAAACAATCATGCGTGGGCATGGTTGTAAGGTGCATCGATACGGGAATCGATGAAATTACAGCTACCTTTGCATCCCTTTGCATTATAAGCAGCATATATAAAAGGCGCATGTATATCAGATGAAATTCATGTATAAACCGCGATATACATATGACAAGTGAATTGTTAGTGTTGTATGCATTTTATTTTTCGCTTTTACAATACTCGCTCGTATGAATTTCGTAAGCCGAAGCATTTCCACTGCTTCTTTTTGCTACGCGCTGTTTGCTGCTTTCATTAGCAGTAACGTGAGGAACTCTTTTTTTTTCAAAAGCAGTATAAAAATATGGGAAAGTATTCGAAAATAATTCGCAACGTACTACACTACAGGCATTCGTCGGCTACACGCTTTGTCGTAAAATTAATTCCCCCACCCCCTACCCAAGAAAAAAAAATGCAGTGGGTGTGTAGTTGGTATAAATTATTCGACAGTAACCGTTCAATTGGCCCAAAATATGAGCAAGCTGGAGTCGGTTAAGTAGGAGCAATCACCAGGAAATGTGACATTTTGGGCATGCGTATTGCAACTTATTTAATTTAAAAATAAAGCAATCAAATTCGAAGTCAGTTCCGGTTCATAATTGTTCATGCAAGGAACCATATGATAGTTGCGGTACGTTACTGTTGACTGAGAACAGTCGGTGCTCGTTGATGTGCTATTTTCGTAAGTAGAAGGAAAACAAACGATGACGCAAAAGCAAGGGTATAAAAATAATGCAGGACGTATACGCTAAACTAGAATTATTCTGTCTTTCGCAGCTAGATTATGCACCTCAAAATGCGCACTGATGATGGAACTTGCTTTAAAACGGTTTTAAACGTGATTTTGGGCAGTGCAGAAATTGATGTTTGTTATAGACATGATATGGTTCGCTAACTGTGCCAGCGTTGATTCACGGCTGCGTTGCGCTTATAAATGATGATGATGATGGAAAACGACTTCTGAGGATAGCTTACATATTCGTTGCGATTAGTTGTTAGCTGGATGTAACGAAATTATGAGAATGTATTAAGCTACAAGTTAGCCTTTTCGCGAGCATATTTTCTTGCAATCAATAGAGGCACAAAACAAGTCCGTTGTTCGTAAGTAGAAGGAAAACAAACGATGACGCAAACCGCATTCGGCTGAAATGTGTTTGGAATGTTTGTTTTTCGTGAACCCGTTGTGTGCCTATCGTGGCTTCAAGCACAGATAATTGGTCTTGGCATGTTGCGACGCATCTTGTTAGCCTTTTCGCGAGCATATTTTCTTGCAATCAATAGAGGCACAAAACAAGTCCGTTGTTGCGCAAAACTGATATAGACTGCGATGACGCAATGTGAGCATTCTGCCTCCTTTAGGTGGATCGTTTCTTTCTGGAAGGATCTGTATCTCCATCGTTTTCCCCCTCCACTTCATCCAGAAAGCTTGGTCGCTTCCTGCCGAAAACTAGGAGCTCTCGCATTTTTAAAGAAATAAATCGATCAAACACAAATCTATTGTGACCGTCTTCGTAAGTTTCGATGCTGAGTATAAATTACTATCGGTATCCCTCCGCTATCGACTTCCCGAAGATTTTTGCCAATCAATTTTTGCAAACGAAGTTGCGTATCGTGAATTTTCATGCTGACTTTCGCTCGGCATTTTGTTAATGAATAGGGCCTTAATTTATGGAACTGACCCCTCCCCCTCCTCCTCCTCCAAAAAAACGGCTTCCAGTGAGAAACATGTGCTGTAGGCGCTGGGAATTTGGACTTAATTGTTCCAAATGCTTGTTGACTTGTCTTTGTTGGTTGCGAGCCACTTCTCAAAACTCATAAAATATGCGGGTGATCGACCTCCTAACTAGTCCTCTCCGATTGATGAAAATGAACCTCATGAGGATGGATAATAAGAGCTTTTCTAAAGGCATGTGAAATGCTCGTTCTGTTGTCTATGCCTTTGTTGCATTCTCTTATAGTGTTTGCCTGCATCCAGGTGAGCTGGGGGAGTCGTGATGCATTGTGGTCATCGACAGAGGATAGCAGCTCGGCGGTAGTCCTCCTCACCGATGGCACCTTCTCCACACGCGGTCGTTTCTCCATGTTGGGCACCGATTCACAGGTCCGTCCTCGCTGTGACTGCCTGCACCCGCATAACCTCACTGCTTTCTTGTGGTGCATATGCAGTTCGTTTGGGCCGAGTGCATCTACAATAATGCTAACGCGTTTTTTTTTCACAGCCCTGTGGTGCAACAGAGTTGCAGAGTTGTTGTGGCGTATCGTTTTGCATGGACCACAGTGTGGATGGCTGGATCTATATGCTAACTGCATGATTCATGATTATCTCAGATGGCAGCCCGTTCCGCTCTAATGCGATTCTTTACACCTAGATCAAAGAATTAGGGCTGATTATGCTAACCAGTCGAATCGATGTGAAGATGATCCAGAGTGGGGTGAATCGAAAATCGGTCATAATTCTGTCGTTCAAAACCCTCAGTTTCTTAAATGCGGGCTAGGATTATCTGGAGATACAGTTTTTTTTTTAAACGACTTTTGCCGTAGAAAAGAATCTGAGTAAGGACCGATGCTGTCGCCATGAATCTCGTGTTTGCAGTCGGCGCGCGTAGTGACTAATTGCCAACTGTATTCTAACATATCGCGGCAAGGATATTGAGAAAGTATTGTGCGGATGCTTCGAGAAGATCATGAATGCGTAAGAGATTGGCGCTTATGTCATCTTAGGCATAGATGATATGCATTGATCGCAAACGTAACGCACTACCTAAAGACCCGACGACACGGAGGATATACCGGATTTTCCTCAGCAAGCGTCGTGATCGCTAAAGTACTCGTTAAGAAACAGAAACTTGGCGGCATCGTCGTTGTTGGTTGTTTTTCTAAAGCTTTTTATTGAGAGGAAGTGCGCATCGACCAGCAAGATATAATTGCATGTTCTTCGCAAAGACATCCATATGAATGTTGTCCACCGTTCTTCACTAATGTTCCCCATTCTGAATGTTATGTTTTGCTGCGTTGGGTTTGCTGCACTCATTTTAAGAGGTTAAATGATTGATGGTGACAGTAGAAAGAAGGCGGACAAATAGTGGATACTTATTTTGAACGAAAACATCACCTTTATTTTAGTTCATTCGTTTACGCTAGTGTTCTCGTATTCACTGGGGATACGTTCGAAGGCCAACAAAATATGATGATTTTATAAGCCTATTTTCAAAAACGAAACATATTTATGGTGAAGCTTAGTCGATAGACCAGAAGATGCCAGTCGATACACGCATTGTACACTACACTGTTACATTGCGTGGCTGCTCAAATGTTGGAAAGCCATTGTGGCGTCAACGTCGCTCTTTCTGGCCGTTGTCTTACTGGTGTGCCGACTACGGCAGAATCAGCGGATACGAGGGCACTACTACCGACTATTTCAAATTATTGCATCTTACTTTCTATTGCAGAGAAATTTAGGTGAGATAGTGCAAAGCGAATGCAGTGCTGTTTTGTGTTACTGCGTTGATTAATTAGTGTATGCATCGTGTTGACGGTGCTTGAGGGGAATTAAAAGCATATAGCTTTGCACATTCTTAGAGAGTTACATTGTGAGCCATATTTGTTCGTCTAGTCGTGTTTCGAAGCTTTGCTTGATTGTGCTGTTCGCTTAACAGCTAAAATTTAATTTAAAATAAAACTTTAATTACCATTGCTCTATAGCTCTACTCTCGAGTATTTATATCCCTGCTTTTATTTTTGTTTTTTTTAAATGGAGGCGTCGTTTTCGAATTGTTCTAGAATACATAACATTATGTGATGTTTCCTTTTGTATCAGTATGGTACAGTTGAGGCGATACAGAGGACAGAGTTATCAAAAATTTCTGCATTACGATATGCTTCTCAAGTATTCGAATAGATGGGCAGTCAGGCCATTGTTTCATCGTTAAGGTTTTTGCAGATACTTGGTAGATTTTTTTAGCCTTTAGAATTCTGTTAAATCGCTAATGTTGGTGCTTGTCATAACAAAATGAAAAAATCTCGATCAGTTATTGAGTATTTGATCTGCTTTGCAAGAAATTTGAATATGTTCAGAGATGCGCGTAAGATTTTATTCATATGCTTCTCGATTATGAGTGGAGGAAGCGAGGGGGATTGTCGATTATGAGAAAGAGAAGGGAGGGGGATCCTCGATTATGAGTGGGGGAAGGGAGGGAGATTCTCGATCATGAGTGGAGGAAGAGGAGGGATTCTCGATTACGAGTGAAGGAATGGGGGGGGGGATTCTCGATTGTGAGTGGAGGACGAAACGGGGAGGAGGGCTTCAAATTTTTCAGCTGACAATTTACTATTGTTCCATAAGTTAATGCATGAAATTTTTCTGATATTGAGCGTAATCTTTATCTGTCTGAAATGGTATTAAATAAAAATTTCAGATCCATCCGTCTACCTCGAGCTCTTCACAACTTCCGCTTGCACCACCTCCGCCAAGGACCCCAACCTCTCCCATAGGTAACGCACGGCCTATACCTCCTCCGGTTGCGCCGAAGCCCAAGTTAACTCCTAAGCAGGTTAGTAATTGTTCGATAATTTCGTGTCACTGGCTATCTTAACTCTTTCTAATTTTGGGAGTGCTTTTCGGATATATTTCTAAATTCTTTCCGATGCAATTCTTTTGGGTCTTAATGAGCATGTAAGTGGTCTGAACCTGTTTTTACTATTATTTTTTGACGTGCTTAAGAAGTACTACTAAGGCTTGGCGACGCGCTTCTCCATTAAATTGTCAGCTTGATTTCTGATAGGAGAGTGGGAGAAAGTTTTGCTGTAGTGGGCATCAGGCAAGATAAGAAATGCGCTAAAAGTAATTGGTGACGAGAAATGTAGGAAATGCCCTTCCATTGATGGGATGCGAAGAAATGTGGGAGAAGATTCACTGAAAGAGATTAAGAGGAAAGAGAGATCGAGAGATTGAGATTTGATGAAAGGTGAGCACGAGGAGGAACGATGATCGGAATAAGTCGAGAGATGTGTATGAGGAGTGGATAGGGGATTGGGGAGACTGACTTCATTGCTGCTGTGTGATTTCCTTCCTACTTATACTTTTTGTCTGCTTTGCCGGGCACAAACTAACAATTAGCTTGCTCAGAATGGGATTTCTTACGAGACTGTACCGCTTGCTTCTCTAGACGATCAGCTTGAAAGCGAACCAACCGCTGGACCGTCGCAGGTTTCCTCTTCTTTTTAACTGCTTGCATGCATTAACACTTATTGCTTATTATATATTTAGAGTCTGCTTGAAATGCACACGTTTCCCCTTTGACTATTTATTTAATCGACAGCTGAGCTCGCTTCAGCAGTGAGAAGCCACGATAATAATATTTCATCTAAATCGAAGTGTTGGGTTGTCATTTTTTCGCGACAGTTTGAATTGTGAACTCTGATGTACGAGCGTTCATTGAGCTTAGCAATTTAAAGCGAAATGATTCTGTTTGATTTTTATCTTTTTTTTTAAATTGGGTTTCCATTGCATCTTTTCATTCTCGAAAAAGTTGATTGATTTTTCACCTTTTTGGATGTTGGAAATCTTGGAATTTCAAGCGAGGCGTTTCTTGGGACCAATTATTTATTTAATATTTTGAGGCGCGCCGATTTGTTGGTACTTGAAATTTATTGAGACTGTTGTGTCAATGCAGTAATGCTATTTGCAGGGTTCGACACCGTCGACGCCAAACTCGAATCCCGAGCGAATGGCATTTTCGTCGAAATTGAAAAAGTTTGAACGAGAGATCGAGATCAAGAGGCCATCTCCGATACCCTCTTCCAGTGCACCCCTTCTACCTGGTGAGAAGAGCAATGTTCACCTTTATCGAATGTCCTCACATGCCTCACAATTTTAACAAACCTTATCTAGTGTGCTTTCTCGCTTTTTCTAACACGATAGCGTCAAGCAGATTTAAAGGCTGTCGTGAAAAGCAGCCGAGAGATACGCTAGATTGATAAGAAACAACTAAGGGGAGAGAGAATGAGGGGAGGTAGAAGTGGAGCGATAATATTGGATTTGGTTTCTGAAGGCTAAGAACTTTCATGCATATGCAATACACTTGGAATGCCTCGTTAGTAACTACTGGTCAAATGTGTTTTATCTGTTTTCCTTATGATCGTTTGCTGCATGCAGTTTATGCCTCTAAATTACGCTGAAAACCGGTTTAAAATACTGATGGTTTCAAGAAGTGCTTAGTTCTCGGATTTCTTGATACGGTCTATGAATGATTTCTTAAGTTTCGCGCGTCCGCAATTTATGATGCTATGAAGCCCATTCCATGTACGGGGATTTAATCTGCTTGTCGCAAATGTTACGCAGAAAGTCACAAACGTAGTAGTGTTTGAGCATGCTGCAGTAATTGTTCGATAATTTCGTGTCACTGGCTATCTTAACTCTTTCTAATTTTGGGAGTGCTTTTCGGATATATTTCTAAATTCTTTCCGATGCAATTCTTTTGGGTCTTAATGAGCATGTAAGTGGTCTGAACCTGTTTTTACTATTATTTTTTGACGTGCTTAAGAAGTACTACTAAGGCTTGGCGACGCGCTTCTCCATTAAATTGTCAGCTTGATTTCTGATAGGAGAGTGGGAGAAAGTTTTGCTGTAGTGGGCATCAGGCAAGATAAGAAATGCGCTAAAAGTAATTGGTGACGAGAAATGTAGGAAATGCCCTTCCATTGATGGGATGCGAAGAAATGTGGGAGAAGATTCACTGAAAGAGATTAAGAGGAAAGAGAGATCGAGAGATTGAGATTTGATGAAAGGTGAGCACGAGGAGGAACGATGATCGGAATAAGTCGAGAGATGTGTATGAGGAGTGGATAGGGGATTGGGGAGACTGACTTCATTGCTGCTGTGTGATTTCCTTCCTACTTATACTTTTTGTCTGCTTTGCCGGGCACAAACTAACAATTAGCTTGCTCAGAATGGGATTTCTTACGAGACTGTACCGCTTGCTTCTCTAGACGATCAGCTTGAAAGCGAACCAACCGCTGGACCGTCGCAGGTTTCCTCTTCTTTTTAACTGCTTGCATGCATTAACACTTATTGCTTATTATATATTTAGAGTCTGCTTGAAATGCACACGTTTCCCCTTTGACTATTTATTTAATCGACAGCTGAGCTCGCTTCAGCAGTGAGAAGCCACGATAATAATATTTCATCTAAATCGAAGTGTTGGGTTGTCATTTTTTCGCGACAGTTTGAATTGTGAACTCTGATGTACGAGCGTTCATTGAGCTTAGCAATTTAAAGCGAAATGATTCTGTTTGATTTTTATCTTTTTTTTTAAATTGGGTTTCCATTGCATCTTTTCATTCTCGAAAAAGTTGATTGATTTTTCACCTTTTTGGATGTTGGAAATCTTGGAATTTCAAGCGAGGCGTTTCTTGGGACCAATTATTTATTTAATATTTTGAGGCGCGCCGATTTGTTGGTACTTGAAATTTATTGAGACTGTTGTGTCAATGCAGTAATGCTATTTGCAGGGTTCGACACCGTCGACGCCAAACTCGAATCCCGAGCGAATGGCATTTTCGTCGAAATTGAAAAAGTTTGAACGAGAGATCGAGATCAAGAGGCCATCTCCGATACCCTCTTCCAGTGCACCCCTTCTACCTGGTGAGAAGAGCAATGTTCACCTTTATCGAATGTCCTCACATGCCTCACAATTTTAACAAACCTTATCTAGTGTGCTTTCTCGCTTTTTCTAACACGATAGCGTCAAGCAGATTTAAAGGCTGTCGTGAAAAGCAGCCGAGAGATACGCTAGATTGATAAGAAACAACTAAGGGGAGAGAGAATGAGGGGAGGTAGAAGTGGAGCGATAATATTGGATTTGGTTTCTGAAGGCTAAGAACTTTCATGCATATGCAATACACTTGGAATGCCTCGTTAGTAACTACTGGTCAAATGTGTTTTATCTGTTTTCCTTATGATCGTTTGCTGCATGCAGTTTATGCCTCTAAATTACGCTGAAAACCGGTTTAAAATACTGATGGTTTCAAGAAGTGCTTAGTTCTCGGATTTCTTGATACGGTGAATTTCTTAAGTTTCGCGCGTCCGCAATTTATGATGCTATGAAGCCCATTCCATGTACGGGGATTTAATCTGCTTGTCGCAAATGTTACGCAGAAAGTCACAAACGTAGTAGTGTTTGAGCATGCTGCAGTACTAACACATTTGATGGATTGTTTGGCTGTTTTATTTTTATCTCAGGGTATTTTTGTTTAGGTCCATGCACACTGCATGTTGCATGCTGCATGTCGCATGCTTATCGTCATAGTTTATTCAGATGTCTCTGCATCATAACAGTAATTGAAGCCAGCATCACTGGAAATAAATATTTAGCAGTTTGAAATCCTAGAGGAGATTCTTTCGAAGTTGGGAACGTTTTAGGATTTAGAGTAACTATTCTTTCATTGTTAGGAAGTTTGTTATATTGGCGTTAAGAAGGAATAGGTGTAAGGGCTTCCACTTGGAACTCTTCTGGCCTAGTGGAATGACGGAACAAATAGTCGTGGCTTGTAATATTC
>JPKZ01002567.1:225122-238969 GCA_000803305.1 Toxocara canis | reverse complement strand
AACCTGTTGTTGTCTAGACTGAACTCGGCCCATGTGGTAAGAATCGTTTTTTTTTTTTTAAATCTTTCTTTCTTTCTCCCTTCTTTTTTTTCTTTCGTAAGATTGATCGATTAACGATGAATAGCTTAAAAACTGAGGTTTTTGTTAACGAGTGCTTTTGCTTAACCTGCTTATTTTCAGCGTCTGACCAACATCTCAGAGGAGTCAACATCGGTTGGTTCTCCTGTTCCAACGAACGAACGTATACTGCAAAATGAAACGTCATTTGAGAAGCACGAGTACACAGATCCGATCACTGGTGCGGCCACAGTATCACTTATTGAGCGAAGCATTACACAGCGCGAGGTCATCTTGATTCGCATTTGATAACATATATTGTCGATAAATTGATACCGCAGTAGATAGTTAAACGTTACAATCGTGTATGGGGATGGAGGATAGGGAGTATGGGACGAGATACGTATGGTGTTATATGTTCCATTGAAAAAGACCCCTTGGCAAATGCCAACAAATAATTAGGTGGGCTACCATCGTCGTCAGCTAGCTACCTTACCAGTCGCTAGCGAAGCATTCAGGACATTTCTCCCCGATGAAGTATAGGACGACGTTCACTCACTTCTCGAATGTGATCGCTATGTGGAGAACTTGAATACCTGATGATGGTTTTATTAGTGTTAGTTATTGTGCAATTGAGCCACACTGGATTTAAGGAGTGGACTGCTGATGTTCATGCGTAGTGATAATTTCATTCAAGAGGGCCATTTCTTCAGGAGTGGCTTAATTCCTTTTATTTTCAACCTCCATTAAGACTTCTATGCATTCAGCTTATGTTTACTCTTTGCACCTATAAACTACTTATACTATAGGTTGCTCATGTTTACTACAGATATGCATACTTACTATAGATACAGATACTAAATACTGCTACATATATTACTAAATACTACATATATACTATATATACTAAACTGTAAGTATATGTAAGCATACTCATGTTTGCATATACTTACAGTTTACATACATATACCATGTTTACCACATATACTATATACAGTTATATGAACTACTTCTAGATTACAATGTTTTTTCTTATTTTATCTCATTTTATACGGTCACTTCTGTCCTTTTACTGCAAAATTTATTAGTCGATAAACAGCGCCTGTAGATTTTCAGATCGATATGTCATCATTGTTGCAGAGGAACAACGCTTCTGATTTCGGTTATGCAGACGATGATCTAAAAGAATCGCGGTGAGAATCATACTCATCTCTTGTAGCTTTATATTATATTCCTTTGAATCCCATTTGCGTTAAATGTTTTTTTTTTGGAGTCACTGCCGAGATTTGTTAGCGCTCTTTGTTGAGTCAGTTGTGTGCTCTTCACTAGAGCTGCTTCTATCTTTCACATTCACTTCATCTTCTTTCGTACGCGTTATTTCATTTTTTTTTTCAGTTTTTTGAAGGAAATGAATTAGTAAAAGAAATTACATCTGTTTCTCTAAAGTTCAATGAAGAGGTCGAAACCATTCGTCAGGCTTACGTGAGGACCGAAGCAGGTCACACACCTCTTTTATTCCTCACGGGTAATTCACACGTACTCTGTTCCCCAAAGGTAATTCATACGTCATCTGTTCCCAACACTTATTGAGCGAAGCATTACACAGCGCGAGGTCATCTTGATTCGCATTTGATAACATATATTGTCGATAAATTGATACCGCAGTAGATAGTTAAACGTTACAATCGTGTATGGGGATGGAGGATAGGGAGTATGGGACGAGATACGTATGGTGTTATATGTTCCATTGAAAAAGACCCCTTGGCAAATGCCAACATATAATTAGGTGGGCTACCATCGTCGTCAGCTAGCTACCTTACCAGTCGCTAGCGAAGCATTCAGGACATTTCTCCCCGATGAAGTATAGGACGACGTTCACTCACTTCTCGAATGTGATCGCTATGTGGAGAACTTGAATACCTGATGATGGTTTTATTAGTGTTAGTTATTGTGCAATTGAGCCACACTGGATTTAAGGAGTGGACTGCTGATGTTCATGCGTAGTGATAATTTCATTCAAGAGGGCCATTTCTTCAGGAGTGGCTTAATTCCTTTTATTTTCAACCTCCATTAAGACTTCTATGCATTCAGCTTATGTTTACTCTTTGCACCTATAAACTACTTATACTATAGGTTGCTCATGTTTACTACAGATATGCATACTTACTATAGATACAGATACTAAATACTGCTACATATATTACTAAATACTACATATATACTATATATACTAAACTGTAAGTATATGTAAGCATACTCATGTTTGCATATACTTACAGTTTACATACATATACCATGTTTACCACATATACTATATACAGTTATATGAACTACTTCTAGATTACAATGTTTTTTCTTATTTTATCTCATTTTATACGGTCACTTCTGTCCTTTTACTGCAAAATTTATTAGTCGATAAACAGCGCCTGTAGATTTTCAGATCGATATGTCATCATTGTTGCAGAGGAACAACGCTTCTGATTTCGGTTATGCAGACGATGATCTAAAAGAATCGCGGTGAGAATCATACTCATCTCTTGTAGCTTTATATTATATTCCTTTGAATCCCATTTGCGTTAAATGTTTTTTTTTTGGAGTCACTGCCGAGATTTGTTAGCGCTCTTTGTTGAGTCAGTTGTGTGCTCTTCACTAGAGCTGCTTCTATCTTTCACATTCACTTCATCTTCTTTCGTACGCGTTATGTAAAATTCATGAAATAACGCTGGCGATTGAAAAGTAGTACCGACACTGAGTGCCTCTAATGTTGTGCGTATTGTATTCGCTTTGCATTGCTTGTGTGCACTTATCTCTATGCAGTCACATTTCTCATTTCATCCGAAACAACTAGCTTGCTATTCGACACCAGTTACCAGCTAGCTAGATGTTACTGGTAATATAACTGTTTCATTGATGGCAAAATTCAGGCAAACTCATACAAACGGCGCATAGGCGTCCATTCGCAAAAACCATTGTTGGCGGCATCAGATTGCTCTGCATTCTCTATGAGATAAACTTATCTATCGGCAACTTACTTGACTTTAACTGCAACAATATTTAAGTAATAAAAAGAAAACTTTGGCAAGGAAAAACCATCCAAATCATCGAATTAAGAAATGCTTTTCTATTTCGTTGTCATCGTCTGGTCATATTCGTAATTTTAAACTGGCGAATCGCTAACTTACATCGACAACTTAGGGATGATGAGTGCGAGTCGACGACGTAATGTTGTTAATTAGCAATTAGAAAGGTGTGATAACTTTTGCTACGAAGTAAAAAAGCAAAGCAAAAAAAAGAGAAGAAAAGTACATCATTCGTAAATTTCTATAATTTTTAAACTAAACTCCTCATAAGTGCAACAATCGGAAGCAACAATTGCATCAAATTTTCGTCGTCTGCGTTTCTCAACATTACTCGTTGTGTGTGTGTATGTGTGATGATTACGTGTTTCATAGTAGTTCTCACATTTGTCACACGATAATCATTTGTGGTGGCGAATGAAGAATGTGCTCAAAAATGTGGTCTTGCTTGGACCTGCTGATCCCTTCACTTTCCTCGGGCACTTTTTCTCTCATTGAGCATAGGAGCGAGCCGTTGTCGACGGATGTCATTCGTCGCTGCTTGGTTAATTAATTATTTTATGCTATGCTTTTTTTCTTTTTCACTTATAATATCCCGCAAATATTCGTTGTTCGAAAAGAGTGGGAAATAATTTTACGCACATTTAATAAGGAGAATTTGAATGAGCGGTTGGATGATTGACAAATTTTCGATGATTTTTTGGGATCGTTTAATGTTTCAATTTAAGCACTACCTAACGACCATACATAAAGTTTTGTTTTGTATGCAGTAAAGTGTTGCGTGTAATAGAAATATGAATTCATCATTAGAGATGTTATGGTTTGGATCTACATTATAAAAACTGGTATTAAATTAGCGGAATATTTGCATTCGTTGATCAGGTCTTTTTTTTTTTTTTAAATTTTTATTTCCTCTTGAGTCTATTCGTGATGAACGTTCGATCATAAGACGATTATAAATCGTACATGTTTTGTATGTTTGTTTATTAATTCCGTTTTCTTGTTTGTGCCTTTATGTGTGTGTGTTTTTTTAAATTCTATACTTGTACCAGTTGGTTATTTGTTTGAATATTTATCATTTCAATTGCATACCGAAAACGGTTCGCAACTATTTCACTGTTTAATTGATTTCCTTAAATGATCTTCTTTCGTTGATAAAATTATTAGATTTTCAAAAGAGTTTTAGAAGAGTTTAAAAGGCTCTCATTAGGTATAGTCAGTCAGTATTCGTATTCAGAGTTTTGCATACAAACCTTTAACTCTATCATTTTTTAGAACGACTACTACGACTACTGTTTAGAGAGCGTAATATTTATTACGTCTTTCTCAGCTTCAAAAGTTAACAAGCATTGAAAAGTCATAGACGATGGTTTGTCGACGAGTGCATTCCCAATTAAGACGTTCAGGCAAACGATAATTTTCATTAGTGATAAATTCTTGATTTTTATGGCCTCTATATCAAGATAGTTATGAATTAAACTTTACTGCCAGTCGTATAAAAGTTTTAATTTCAGTATTTTTTTCAATTTTTCGTTTCCAACATCCTCTTTTCGGAAGCGAATTTGAACTAATGAAGATTGTCGATTGCAAATATCGCTTCCATTCATTTAATTAGTTTCCCGAATGGGTTTTTATCAACTCTTTTCACATAATCGTTTATATTTGTGTTGTATTATATGAGCGATTTTTTGAAAGCTTGCAACTTGTCACTTTAATACTGTTGAATATTGATTGATTGATTTGCTTTATTTATTTATGATTTATTGATTCTAATTAATACCGCGATGGCATATGAAAACCCCTTTTAAATGCATATAAATGTGAACAAGAGATCAAAGAGTTCGAAATTCATTTATCAATGTTAAAGTCGAGTGTTAATGCTCGTTCTTCTTTCCCCCAGCTCAGCTTAGTTCCTTCTGCTACTCATTAAAACGGAGAAAAAGAACGCGCAATGATGAGAATCATGGGTGCGATGGGAGGGAGAAACAGACAGGCAAATTTAGGTAAGACGCATTAATCAGAGATGAGAACTGGTAGGGAGGGAAGGGGAGGGGAGGAGAGGGAGGGTGGAGTATAATCAGTTAATACGTTTGATGATTCACCGGGAAAAATACATTTGGACTCATTTCAGTTGTGATGACTAATCGAACGACTCGCTGCGGCGCTGCAAAGTAGTTCACTGGTCGGAAAGCGCTTTTTGGTTGTTTTTTAGTTTGAAATGGGGCATTGGTGATAAGATTGATAATAGTGATAATTTAATTTCATTTAAGGCGCAGAGTAAAAATTTAGCTGCAGGATAGTTGTATTTCAGAAGAAACGCACTTTTGGCCGACAATTTCTCCTTTTTGTGCTATCTTAAAAAAGTGGTTGCTATAATGATGCAATAATTATGCAAATACTAGTAGCGCCGTTAATAAATTGAAAAGAAAAAGTCCGTAAATTCCGAAGAAAATTTTTCTCGTAATTTTTTAAAGAATTTTTCCGACTTAAAAATGTGTGCTATTTGTAATACATAATTGTTTACGGCATACAAAAAAAAGGCTGTCGTGACTTTTATCAATTGAGTTTTCACGGCGTCCTCCGGATCGCTCGTGAAGTTCAATGCGCTTAATATTGCGCTGCAATATGCACTACGTTCAAAATTTCATTCCGTATTTTATTTTCAAAAATTTTTTAAGGCTGAAAAGTTTTTTCTCTAAATATTTTTGTAGTGTTCATCTCTTGAATAAATGGAACTAGTGGTGTTCACCAAATTTTGAATATATGAGTAATGAAGGTAACGTAAGTGAGGCGATGCGTAGACTCGTTAACATTTTTGAGTGGTAGGTATAAGATGATCTATGCGAACCAGATTAAATTAGAACGGGAAATGCTGTTGGCGAGCTGTTCAATGTGTTTCTTTTTTTCGTATCTTTAGCATCCGAACTTCCTTTAACGAGAAGTTTTTCCTCATTCAGGTCGTTTGCTGGTTTTGTTTGTTTTGATTTCGTTTTTTTTTCTTGTTCTGGATGTATCGCTTATGCGTATATGTTAAAAGTGGTCGATAAAGAATGGCAGTTGTGGGCGTTGACCGCAACAGAACAAGAGAATCCATCCGGCATACTTTATTTCCTTGTGTCTAATATCTATGTTGCTAACGTCTTACAAACAGTTCGATTTTATTTTGCGTTTAAAAAAAAACTGATGTGACCTTTGATCGTTTTTCTGCAATGATTAGGTCGATGGGCACAGTTATTGACGCTTGCAGTTGGAACGTTTAAACGGTGGAGATGAGGGGAGGGGGTAGGAACGGCACTGCTCATAAATATCCCAATAGGTACACCATCTTCATTTCCCATTTCTGTTAGAACATCCAAAGTACAAACGTCGATCGTAATTATCTTGCCGGGTCGATTTTTTCCATTTTGAGAGGTTTCTTTTGGTCTGTATTCGGAAATTTCCATTAGTTCACAGTGGTGCATTGCCAAAATTGAGAGCTTATTCGGAGCTTTCGCTGCGTTTGCCGAAAATGGGTGTATCTTTGTAATGAAGTACGGGAACAGCTTATACGATTTAGTGACATATTCTTGCACGATTTACGATCATGATCGTTGCTGCAAATCGATATTTTCATAAGGAGAGCAACGCGTTTGTCTAGTTGGTTAAAAATAAATGCGGAGAACGCATACTGCGGATCTTTAGTAGTGTGCTAAGTGTGTGCTGGTGCAGGGATGCGTTATGTGTATACGCTTATTGAACAACTGCTTTTCGTTGTGCAATGCTACCTGTCGAAGGTGACCGTTTCAAATGGGCTTCCATTCAATACCCCGTCAAAATCACAGCTCATCACAAACGTCTTTTGATTTTTTTTCCTTTCTGTTAATAGTTTTTTTAATCTTCACTCTTAATTAGTATCAAAGCATCCACACAACCCCTTCGCGATTTGCTTAGACCCGTGTAGTAGTATTGCTAGTGTGTATGTGTGTGATGGCGCTTCATTGGGAACTTGCAAGTCTTGCAAGTTTTGGACCAAAAATGTGGGACACTTGTGCGCCAGCCGGCACTCGGTCGCAGTAGATCCAGCCAGTGAACCATTATTGTTAGCAAGGTTGAAACAGTGAGCGGGTATGTACAACTTAGGTGTACCTATAACTAATCCATTCTCGTTCTCCTCTTCCCCTTAGTTGTTGAAAGGATGAATGCAGATGTATACCCTCATACCCTCATACCCTTAAATCGGAAGGCCAATCTCCGCAGAACAATCGACGCGCAGGAAAGATTAGATTTAAAATTACGCAAAAACGCGGCTCCATTAATATTCTTGCACCTGGGACATTTTTATACGCATTCGCCATCACAAAACACAAGTGTCGAGCTTTACGTATGTACGTAAATATTCGTCTCTGTGCCTGCCTGACATTTTCAGCCCACAAGCAACGAAAGATATCTAATGAAATTCGGTCGGCATGATCTATGATCTTTGCAGAGCTTTAAAAATTAGGTATACATTTGAAAAGGAATAATGTACTCAGGTCCAGTTTTGTGGACCCACTCATACGATTCACAATAATGCCGTCTACGGACCTTACCTTTCGTTGTCTAACTGCGTCGACGTGACGGCTTCCTTGTAGGCGCAACGTCTGTGGTTGCGTTGTACATTCTCGTCCACAGCTCTCTATCGTCTGCCATAAGGTTATCTATCATCTGCCTCCACGCACTCTACACTATGCTAAAACAGATTGATTTGGCGGCCGTATAGCCGCCCTACTTGCCTCCCTGACTACTTTGTTGCGTCCGAGTGCAACTAGATTTCGCCCGTGGCCACATCACTCGTGGCTCCAGATACAGCAATCGTCTTTATTAGTCGAATGCTTGATTTGTTGAAAGCATACGTCTTCCGTTGATGGCAGTTCTTGCAACTTCTGTTTCACTGCAGAGGTCGTCGTTTCTGCTTCCATATCGTCAGATGTATCCAACAGTCGTTTGCATAAAATTCTTTGCGGCAGCGTCATGTTTTTCTCACTGTTGCTGATTGCCTCGTATAGAAATAGGCATTACATACAGGATGTACACTTTTGTACGCGGAGATAATCGCTGTACAAACGCTTTAAACGTAGCTCGGGTTGTGAATTTCTGGATTTAAAATGGGAAATTTCTGAAAAGGGAACACGAAAATTTTGAGAGAATAATGGCCAACAGCGCCGGTAGGCGTATGATGTTTTGAGCGCCGGTCGCTGAACGGTCGCACTATGTATCAACAGCAACTGTCTAACCGTCTTTAAAATGTGTGTGTGCTTGTTTAAGTATTCCCCTGGTTGAATTTGGAAGCGTTTAGAGAACTAATTAACGTATTTCATCGAGCACTGCGAAAATCGCACATATGGGCAGCCTTATGGCATACTTTACAGCTTGTAGTTTAAAATGAAAGGGCGTAAAAATCTGAAGTTTTTTTCAGGGAGATCCACGCATAATTTTTAGTACCTTAACTATTCTCGCAAAGATTAGCCCAGAATTGCGTTTGTCATGGTGTATTGTTTGTGGTTAGAGAGAGACGAATAGCATAATGCTGAATGCTGGAGCCGTTGATGTCAGTTGAAGGAGTTATTGAAAAACTTTCTATTTTCTTGAATTCGAACGTTTTGATAAGGTTTTACTAATATTAGATGAGATTAGGAGCGTCTTCTCTTTTTTTTTCTTTGAAAAAACAAATTTATTCTCTACAAAAATGCACATTTGTATACGCAACGAGACTGCTTACGTATACGTCCTTCTGATGGTGCAGTTTGCATCTGCTGCAGAAATTTAAAAAAAAGAAAAGACCTTAGTAATTCTGTACAGAAATGCGCACATTTGAATCGGTTGCATTTTTATGCGCCTCAATAAATTTGCATTTACGAAGCGCATTATGGCGACATCGTATCTATTTTGTGTATATACGAGTCTCTGCGAGCGTTTCGACTTGGCAGCTAGTGAGGTGGCGAGCATGTTTGTAAAATTTAGATAAAAGGGTTTTGCATTACCTTCCAATTCTAATGAATGGTCAATGGGTTTTTACGGCGCTTACGTGAATCGTGAATAGCGCAGTGCTTGGTTTAGCAACTTATAGCTAATATGCTTTTTTTAGTACGTATCACGTAAAGCTGTAAAATAAAATGATTGTCGTCCAACCATCCAAATATTAAACGACATTTATTAAATTGGAGATACTTCATAGCGTTGTTGTAGTTAGGTAGAATAATTGGTTTTTTGTTATGCTTTCTGCACAGTTGACTGCACTCTTCGCAGTAACATTTAGTTGTTTTGTGTATTGTGTGTATTCGTGTGGCCGACCGATCGGATTGGCAAAGATGTCCAAGCGCATACCGTGGCAGTTCCACAGCAGTATTCTTACTGCAAGAAGTTTACCTCCAGATGGCCTAACATTCTCTTTTTTTACAGGCCAACTTTTTTACTTATTCATTATTTTGGTATTTTTTATGGTTATAAATCATCTATCATGCGGTTCATATGCGACGAAAAGTTCTTCGAGAAAGTTTTGCAACCTTATCAGGGAGCGATGCATTAGGTGACGATCGCTGTAAACAGATTACTGCGAGGGCAGCACATTGAACTATGCTCTACGCCATCATTCGCGGAGTCACACGTTTTTCTTCATGTAGTAGTCCTTCCTTGATCTCGCAGTGAAACCCTGATACCTTATTGAACTGCTGACTTACTGTAGGAAACTATCTTTTAGGTTTTGAAGGGAATTTGAGGAAACTACAGCGATAGAGATGATTGTTATGGGAGCTTTCTCAGTGAAGAATATCAGTAAGCTCGCAAAAAAAAACATTCCGAATGCAGACCCACTGTGAGATGTTCTGAGGAAATCCTCATCCTTCGATATGTTCGATAGCTAGGACAGTTACTATTATGCCTGTCTTATACGTGATTGGACCATATGCCCTATTATCTCCGATTTGACGTTCTTGAGCAAAATCGAATGAGTTCTATGGTATCAGAGTTCAAAAAGTCAAAGGAGGGCGTGAATCGGAGGGGTTTGGTTGAGAGATTTATACAGAGGAGGAGGAGGAGGAGGTTTTTGCAGTGAGTATTTTCTATAGTGGTTTTATTTACGCATTTAATGAGTGTCCTTCCTCATAATCGCTGTTTTCTGCCCGAGGATGAAGTCGTTAAGTTCGGCAGCTTCAAATTAAAAAAAAGGAGAATGTATTTGATGAGATTAATGCAAAGCGGCGATACATTTAAGAGAGTGATTCTGACGTCAATTGGAAAAGATAAAATATGCAAACAGAGAAGAGATAATATTTTTGACATTTTCCAATAATTGCTATCTGTCGAGTCATCAGTTTTTCACACTAAATAAATTTCCTCCCAAAAAAGGGTGAGAAAAAAAGATGCATTTATAAACGCCGCTGTGCCGATCCGATTGAGTGAAAACAGCTTTTCGCTTAAATGTCTTCACGCAAAAAAAAACATTCCGAATGCAGACCCACTGTGAGATGTTCTGAGGAAATCCTCATCCTTCGATATGTTCGATAGCTAGGACAGTTACTATTATGCCTGTCTTATACGTGATTGGACCATATGCCCTATTATCTCCGATTTGACGTTCTTGAGCAAAATCGAATGAGTTCTATGGTATCAGAGTTCAAAAAGTCAAAGGAGGGCGTGAATCGGAGGGGTTTGGTTGAGAGATTTATACAGAGGAGGAGGAGGAGGAGGTTTTTGCAGTGAGTATTTTCTATAGTGGTTTTATTTACGCATTTAATGAGTGTCCTTCCTCATAATCGCTGTTTTCTGCCCGAGGATGAAGTCGTTAAGTTCGGCAGCTTCAAATTAAAAAAAAGGAGAATGTATTTGAAGAGATTAATGCAAAGCGGCGATACATTTAAGAGAGTGATTCTGACGTCAATTGGAAAAGATAAAATATGCAAACAGAGAAGAGATAATATTTTTGACATTTTCCAATAATTGCTATCTGTCGAGTCATCAGTTTTTCACACTAAATAAATTTCCTCCCAAAAAAGGGTGAGAAAAAAAGATGCATTTATAAACGCCGCTGTGCCGATCCGATTGAGTGAAAACAGCTTTTCGCTTAAATGTCTTCATTTTTTTTGAGCTCACTTGACTTTTGTTAATTTGATTTTCCAAATTTTCTCTGGGCTGGGAGTAGCTCAGTGGTACAGCTCCCGCTTCGTACACGGGAAGATCTGTGTTCGATTCTCGGCTGCTTTCCCAACGGATTGCCAGCAGACTGACCACCAGGCGTTCCGAAACTGGTCAGAACAATCGTGCGAGGGCATGGTTGTCAGCTGCATCGATACGGGAATCGATGAAATTACAGATGCCTTTGCATCCCTTTGCAAATTTTCTCTACCATACCATAACGTAGCAATGAATTTTAATCATATTTCACGAAGTTATCCTTAATGAAATTTATATTGGCAATTTTCGGCGAGGAAGAGCATGAAAGCGAGAAAAAAATGGCCCTCGTTTCATATATTAATTTGCAACTAAATTGTACAAGAAGAAATATCATCACGTCACCTCTTGATAACGTGTCGTTTAGCGGTTATGTTTTTATTTCTTTGCAACATGGAAATTTTTTCCTCATGGCGCGCTTTACAGCTCATTTTTATATGCTCCCTGTTATCGCGTTCTATTAAGCATTAGCATACTCTAGTAATATGAGTCAGTATTAGGAGCTTTGGCAAAATTTGCACCCTCAAGCAGCATAATCGCGATCCGGTTTCTGTAGGTACATATGTTTTAAGAATATCAGTATGCCTTCCTGTTCTGCGTTAGAAAATGTTTTGCTTTTTTTTTTCTTTTTGCATGCTTTCTTTCAGCTATAAATTGTTTCCGGTTTGCTTTCATTTACTTACAAAGTTCTGATTTTTGCCTCGCTGTTAAAGGGAACATTTTGAACGCTATCATACGAGAGGTTGAGGATATATTGGCGTAGGTTAGGCGCAGTTTAGTGAACGACTGCTGTGACAATGTTCTAATGTCCATTACCAAAGTGTCAAATATTCTGTTCCAATTGTTCTTATGAGTTCTTGTTCTTTACCTGGAGCTGCATTTTAAAAACTATCGTTGAGGTTATCGGTTTGCGCATATTATTGGACAATAAATTGAAGTCGGTCGCCAATTGCATCGAAAATAAAAGAATGGCTGACGTTTATGATATCGTAGACTTCATTGTTCGAGCTTTCAAAAGACGCGACCCTCGCGATCTGATGAGGAGACTCTGTTAAATTTTCGTACTTCCAATTTACGATAACTGTTCTTCTGTTTACTCATCCTGAACGTAAGGAGTACAGATTCATCGGAATCTTTAAAGAGACATATTACCAGATGTCTATCTGAAGTTTCGTAAAACACTCAGAAGCTATAGGAGAAAGAATTGATCATTTGAGCTCAGAAGTTCGAAAGACAAATAAAACATACCCCTGCTCTCTCCAAACTTTTAAAAATTATGCGAGGCAATTTTTCGCTCAAAAAATTTCACCTGAAGACCACTAAACCTACCATTATTGTTTTTTAAACGTTTCTTCACACAACAAGTTGCACAGTTTTCCATGTTTTATGCTATTCATTTTAAGTGTTCTCTTCTGTTGATGTTTGGTTCATCTTTCGTCGTGAACAACCAGAGTTCATCTGCTCGCCTTTAAATTGAAAGAGCTGAAATTGAGTGCTAGCAGAGCTTAGATGAAAGAATGAACGATTTTTTTTCTTTCTTTTGCATTATGGCTTTAATACGTTTACTAGCGCAAAATTGGTTTACTAAAGGATCGCAAATGTGTTTGTGCCATCGAGATTGAATATTCGTAATGAAATTTAAGAAGTTTACTGGCCACGAATGAATGGACAATCTAGTAAGCATGTTGGAGAATAGAGCAAGTCAAAACGATTCCCTCTGCTGGAGTGACATGCATTTAGTGATTTCAAAGAACACACCAAATAAATGCTTCAGCGAAGAGCATCCATCTTCTCTATATCTTACACTTAATAATTATTCCGTTAAACGGAATGCCTATTTTTGGCGTTTTGCAGTGTTCCCTTGTATGATGTGAACGTGATATGCCGGCTACGGGAAACGATAAGAATTTTTATTTCCTATTCGACCCATTAATTACTTTACTGCTTCAGCGGAACTTCTTAGTCATCATAAATAAGAGAACGGAATAAAAACAGTAATGAAAAAGAACGGAAAAAAAGAGGCGCAAGGAGGTCACAGTCATTTATTGCAAACAGCATAGTAGATCGAAAAGATGCGAAACAGCAAGCAAGTGCAAGCCGAAGTACAAAACAGCAGCTGTGAAACGCAATACGTTAGAAATATGACAGCCTTGAAAGACGAACGTTAACGTTCACTTAAGTGGACCATCCCTCCGATTCACACAATCGCTAGACTGTTCCCATAATGAACCACACAAAGATGCTCGCATTAGGAGCACTAACAGCTCTTGGGGGTAAATGACTCCAAATGACTCCAGTATTCAGACCTTTGGTGAGTGGAGCATGACTCCATAAGAGCTCAAGATGAAACAGTTAGGAATAGTTCAGCCGATCGGCAGCATTTCTGCTTTACGATGGATGTGCACTTTGATTTGCATAAGAGGGGTGCATTTGCATGAAAGCTACAAAACTTTCTGCCACATTTTATACTGCACCCGTGAGATGATGCTGCGATTAAGACGATAAGACTTATTAATGGGAGGGACTGAC
>JPKZ01002567.1:173881-203507 GCA_000803305.1 Toxocara canis | reverse complement strand
GGGGAAACTTCATTTTGTTTTATGTCATTCTCTGTGAGATGTTTTAGGTACCACTGTGTCTTTTCACACCTGTGCCAGCTTGTGTGTATGAAAGTCTCTCTGTTCGTTAATTTTAAGTCACCAACTTAGTATTGCGCGTGAATCCAGATAAAACCCTTTACGATTCAGAACTTCATGGCAGTTATTTTACGTAGAAGATAATTTAGTGAGAAAGGTAGGAGAGAGAAATAATTGCGGTCATACTCAATTATTGATACCAGGACTCGTTCGTAGGCAGAATGCTGTAAGCGATTGCTTGCATTAACACAGCTCATATGCGATTCCGAAGACGAAAGTGAAAAAATTTTGAACAGTTAGCGTCGGAAGGTCGGCGCATTGGACCAGAAGAGCAAGGAAAGCACCCATTAAAGATCGCTTCGTAGTGTCCATCAAAAGCAGCTGTGTGATCGCCGATCGAGCTGAAATTGCTGATCAGTTATGGAACGTCTCATCGTTCTTTGAGCATTTCTAGAACGGATGAGAGCATCCAGGATTGCGGCAACCATAATTGTAATGCGCATTTTGCACTTTTCAATTAATTTTTTGAGGGATGCGATATGGGATTGTTTGTCTCTGAAATTGTGAAAGGAGGACCTTCAGAGGCGGCTGGATTGCTCGTCGGAGATAAAATACTCTCCGTGAACGGCGTGTCGGTTGTCGATCAGTCTCATCGAGTAAGAGTGATGTGTATCCTTTTTTTTAATTTGGCTAATTAGCAGATGTCTGAAACGTCTGGAGCGGGAGTACAGGAGTTTGAGGGGTTGCTTTCGCAATTCTGTAGATTTCTTGAGCATAAATGAGCTTAGTAAGCTAGATTTGCGAACTTGCTCACCTCATTAGCTTCCAACCTCATCGGTTTATAGCCGCACATTTTTTCATCCTTCCGTTTTTTTTTCAGCGACAAATGAGCAGATTTCAGAAATGCTGCGAATTGTGCAGCTGATAACTCAGTTACGCCTTCAAATGATATGGAACGAAGAAGCTGTAGAAATGCACTGTTACAGAAATGGTCGCGCTTGTTTGAAAGGAAATTTGGTCATAGCTGTAAGGGCCATTGATAACCTAATCCGAAAAATCAGAACTAGGTTTTCACTGGCCTTTGCATTTGGTTGTCTCGAAGTCTGAGCCACATCAAAATCGGCTTTATCGCGAAAAATTAATCTAATCATAGATGGTTTCAGTGACATTTCTACAACTTTGTACACTGTTGTTGATTAGCTTATTGATGTTCTACTTTTCGCCTCAATGATCAATGAATGCTGAGGCTATGTTCATTTGGAACTTAGGTATATGAAGAACGTCCATACTTTTTTTTGCATTATGTATGTACTAGGTGTGATTTTAATGAATATTATTTATTGTTATTTAAGATGGCTGCAGAGTTGATGCAAAAGGAGACCAAGTTGGATCTACTGGTGCAACGAGACGCAGTAGCGAGTACATCTTACTCTGTTTGTCATGTTCGTTGTTTTTGTAACTTCGTGCGCGCACTTCTGATTTCTTATCGTGTTGTGTCAGAGTAGTGCCAAGTCGAAGTCGGTTGCACTTTTTTTTTTTTTAATTTCCTGGCGCTGAACTTCTGTTTGTTTAGATTGCCTTGAATGTCATTCAAGAAACTGTTAACTCTCTCTTGAATTGAACATTAGTACGGAGTGATTCGATTTTTTTTTTTGAGAGGGGGGGAGCATGGCATATGTGAATGGTTTCCGTAAAGTATTTTTGTTACAGCAATACCGTGATCACCTCGCTATGATGTGTTAAATAAAAATTGATAAATTTGCATACGGCAATCGTATTAGAGTGACCTCGTATTTATTGGTATAGTTATATAAGTGTCTGCTCGGCAATTTGGATAGCGTGCCGAAAATCGATACGAGTTAATTACATCCTCTAGCCAACATGTAATTGAACCATCTGGACGAGCTGATGTGCACTTGAAAATGACTAAAAATCTGTGTATCCGTGATTTGGCGAGCTATTTTGAGGGCAGTCAGATTGGCGACTAGACACAGAAAACGTATTTTCGTTGAGATTTTTGTACGACTCGTTTATTTTACAGGAGCGGTTCACTGATGTATGTATGATTATTTCGAGTATTGACGCAGCCAGTTAATTTGATTCACCGCGTTGCAAAAACTCATATTGTGGTAGTTCCCTGGCGTGCATTCCCGGGAGGGGAAACTTCATTTTGTTTTATGTCATTCTCTGTGAGATGTTTTAGGTACCACTGTGTCTTTTCACACCTGTGCCAGCTTGTGTGTATGAAAGTCTCTCTGTTCGTTAATTTTAAGTCACCAACTTAGTATTGCGCGTGAATCCAGATAAAACCCTTTACGATTCAGAACTTCATGGCAGTTATTTTACGTAGAAGATAATTTAGTGAGAAAGGTAGGAGAGAGAAATAATTGCGGTCATACTCAATTATTGATACCAGGACTCGTTCGTAGGCAGAATGCTGTAAGCGATTGCTTGCATTAACACAGCTCATATGCGATTCCGAAGACGAAAGTGAAAAAATTTTGAACAGTTAGCGTCGGAAGGTCGGCGCATTGGACCAGAAGAGCAAGGAAAGCACCCATTAAAGATCGCTTCGTAGTGTCCATCAAAAGCAGCTGTGTGATCGCCGATCGAGCTGAAATTGCTGATCAGTTATGGAACGTCTCATCGTTCTTTGAGCATTTCTAGAACGGATGAGAGCATCCAGGATTGCGGCAACCATAATTGTAATGCGCATTTTGCACTTTTCAATTAATTTTTTGAGGGATGCGATATGGGATTGTTTGTCTCTGAAATTGTGAAAGGAGGACCTTCAGAGGCGGCTGGATTGCTCGTCGGAGATAAAATACTCTCCGTGAACGGCGTGTCGGTTGTCGATCAGTCTCATCGAGTAAGAGTGATGTGTATCCTTTTTTTTAATTTGGCTAATTAGCAGATGTCTGAAACGTCTGGAGCGGGAGTACAGGAGTTTGAGGGGTTGCTTTCGCAATTCTGTAGATTTCTTGAGCATAAATGAGCTTAGTAAGCTAGATTTGCGAACTTGCTCACCTCATTAGCTTCCAACCTCATCGGTTTATAGCCGCACATTTTTTCATCCTTCCGTTTTTTTTTCAGCGACAAATGAGCAGATTTCAGAAATGGACTGCGAATTGCAGCTGATAACTCAGTTACGCCTTCAAATGATATGGAACGAAGAAGCTGTAGAAATGCACTGTTACAGAAATGGTCGCGCTTGTTTGAAAGGAAATTTGGTCATAGCTGTAAGGGCCATTGATAACCTAATCCGAAAAATCAGAACTAGGTTTTCACTGGCCTTTGCATTTGGTTGTCTCGAAGTCTGAGCCACATCAAAATCGGCTTTATCGCGAAAAATTAATCTAATCATAGATGGTTTCAGTGACATTTCTACAACTTTGTACACTGTTGTTGATTAGCTTATTGATGTTCTACTTTTCGCCTCAATGATCAATGAATGCTGAGGCTATGTTCATTTGGAACTTAGGTATATGAAGAACGTCCATACTTTTTTTTGCATTATGTATGTACTAGGTGTGATTTTAATGAATATTATTTATTGTTATTTAAGATGGCTGCAGAGTTGATGCAAAAGGAGACCAAGTTGGATCTACTGGTGCAACGAGACGCAGTAGCGAGTACATCTTACTCTGTTTGTCATGTTCGTTGTTTTTGTAACTTCGTGCGCGCACTTCTGATTTCTTATCGTGTTGTGTCAGAGTAGTGCCAAGTCGAAGTCGGTTGCACTTTTTTTTTTTAATTTCCTGGCGCTGAACTTCTGTTTGTTTAGATTGCCTTGAATGTCATTCAAGAAACTGTTAACTCTCTCTTGAATTGAACATTAGTACGGAGTGATTCGATTTTTTTTTTTGAGAGGGGGGGGAGCATGGCATATGTGAATGGTTTCCGTAAAGTATTTTTGTTACAGCAATACCGTGATCACCTCGCTATGATGTGTTAAATAAAAATTGATAAATTTGCATACGGCAATCGTATTAGAGTGACCTCGTATTTATTGGTATAGTTATATAAGTGTCTGCTCGGCAATTTGGATAGCGTGCCGAAAATCGATACGAGTTAATTACATCCTCTAGCCAACATGTAATTGAACCATCTGGACGAGCTGATGTGCACTTGAAAATGACTAAAAATCTGTGTATCCGTGATTTGGCGAGCTATTTTGAGGGCAGTCAGATTGGCGACTAGACACAGAAAACGTATTTTCGTTGAGATTTTTGTACGACTCGTTTATTTTACAGGAGCGGTTCACTGATGTATGTATGATTATTTCGAGTATTGACGCAGCCAGTTAATTTGATTCACCGCGTTGCAAAAACTCATATTGTGGTAGTTCCCTGGCGTGCATTCCCTCTTCTTTTCTTGCATTTGTTGTGTGTGTTTGTTTCGAAATGAACGTATGTTGTGTATGGGGGATGCCTGAGTTATTTTTGTATCTCATATATATATTTTTTTAGATTCAGAATCGGCAAATCAGGAGCGATGAACGTGATGCCGAGAATGGCGTTAAAGAAAAACCGTTGGTCTCAGACGAAGAGGTGATCTCAACGACGATAGAACGTGATTTAGATGGAACGCTAGGATTTGAAGTTAAACTCGATGATGGATATGTCGTGATTTCGTCGCTTGTTTCGTCGCCTAATGCCTCGAAAGAGGTTCCTATAAGAGTCGGTGACCGTCTCCTGTCGGTTTGTTTTTTGAAGGATGATTGTTTTTTTTTAAAGATCAGCGTTAATTCTGTTTTTGGTATTGCTTACTGATTTTTACAGCTTGTTTCGTTGAGGAAGGGGTAAACAGTGGGAATGCAGGACAGGTCGAGAGGAGAGGGAGGAGGATGAGAAGGGAGGATTTTCTCGGGGAACTCTTGAGCAGGTGAAAAGGCATAAAAAATTTTGCGTGTTGAATGGTTTTTGCAGAATTTTTCTTCACCGTTCTTGCGTTCGACTTTCGAACATTTTGTGGTCGCTATCGAAGTCCTGATGCATGAGAGGTCGCCTCACGCTTTCGCAAATGGGCGCTTCCTTACAAAACGTTGAGGGAAAGGCAGAGGGGACATAGTGGCGGTTTTTCAAGTCATTGTTTGCCGTACATCGGTAATCGAATTGGATTTTAATAGAATGGTACGTCATCGCAGTGCCAGTTCAGTGTTGAGCTACTTATGCAAAATTGGCAAACAGACGACTTGCCTTTTTCGCTGTCGTCCCCGTTTTCTGAAGCATCTAAACTATGATGCTATAATAAATATAATCTTTGTTCGTAACTTATAAGAAGCTGGCAACATTAAAGGCGTTCGAGGCTGTATAGTTCGTACTGTTCGAAAGATTCTAGATCGACATTCCGTTGATATTTGTAAAAGTTGTTTAGATAAATGGGACGACTCTGTCAAGAGGGCAGTTGGACTTAGCGAATTCTCTGATGGCAGACAAGAAAGCGAACGAAGTGTATGTGGTAGTGGGACGTGAGCGATCCTCCCAGCCGGAGGAGCGACATAGGATGGTGTCGCTTTCGCAATCTTCCTTGCCGTCAACTGTGTCAGAAATACCCACCGAAGGTGCATTTACCACCGATACGCAGACCGAAAACTCGTTCATAGTTGATGCGAGCGAGCCCGACGTTCTCTCGTTGACAGCAGCTCCAGTTGAAATGACGACTCCGTCTGCTGAGGAAGTAGCCGAAAATACGATAGTGATCGAGCAGATTAATGAACATCAGCTTACCGCAGAAAGATCTGAGTCTTCCGACAAGGTTCGAAAGTGTTTAAATTGTAGCCGAAGAAGCCATTTAGTATGCATTGCAATAACTCTTGTTGGAGTGGTGCTCATTATCGCAAGCATAAATTGATCGCTGAGACATTTCAATTTTCCATCTCGCCGCATTCCCTCCCCATCCCGTGTTGAATACTTGAACAGGTTATGCAGAATAGAAATGACTTTTGTGGGTTGTGAGTTCTTTACACTGCATTGAGCTGTGGAGGAGACGAGGGGGAAATGGGACTGCCTACAGATGACAATGAATGGAAACTGTTATCGTTAAGTCAAGAAGATTTAGGTGGGAAAAAAATGTGAACATTAATTAACTGAAGACTCCACAACGAAACAGGCCAACTTGAGCAGCCGTAGAACGGATTTAACATTACAATGCAAAGCCACGAACACGGGCTTCATTTGAAAAAAAGGCGAAGGTAATCTATTTCGAACAACCGGTCCAGTTCTCAACAGTTGCTGGTGAAATGATTGTAAATGAGAATGCAGATACTTATGGTGGTATTTAAAGAACATGTTTTCAGATGCGACCAGACAGCCTCGACATCCAGCCATTCCCAACACCTAAACACGAATCACCAAACCGTATCGGCCCACCTATCGCACCTAAACCGAAAATTTCGCTTACTGTTGCCGAACTTAGCGCAGGCGCATCGTTGGAGGTGAGACTGGTTGCTTGGCTTATGAACTATCACTTTGTCGCACAGTTGGTTGTTTTCTATGGGAATTTTAGTCGAATGAGCGAGAGAGATGGAGGGGTTGCGCAATTGGCAAGAATTTTTGTTCCTTTTCTTTTTTTTGCCGTCATCAACTTTCCCTTTAAATCTATTTTCTTGTTGCGGTTTTCAATGCACTACCTCTCCGACAGTTTCAAATCACCAGCCAGAAATGTTTCCGTTGTGAAATTTGGCGAGCAGATTCACTTGGCTCTTAAACAGAATTCCATTATTTCGTAATTATGGTATTCGTATGATCATCTCGTCGGTCGATGAAGCAAGCAGTCGATGCGGGTTACAGTCTAGTCAGCGTTGTTGAAGTCTTGCCGATTTCATTCATCTAAACGTGCCACTTAAAGATTTGTTAGCGATCGCTAATTAAAATTTCGGTGAGGTTCATAAACTTCTGAGTGCGTTATGGTGCACAGGAAATAACTTATGTAAACACGTCAAACTAATACTCGCATTCTAGTTCATTTCCAAAAGGCAAACTTTGATCTCTATGATGCAGAACGTTGTCTTACAGTCTACATTAGCAGATTATGTAAGTTTTTGAACAAGAAATGAGAAATTCCTAGGAAACGATCGCAAAAATTTTTGCAAAATTGGACGCTAAAAGCGAAAACAGCTGTGATATATTCTCAAAAGAGTGCTGTAGGATTGAACCCTGCTCACTTTGTACACTTCTTCTGTGGTGGAAAGCTCACAAGTCGTCATGATGAGCGGAAATAATTTTGTCTTCGTGTTAAGCAAGAAAAAGAAAACACAGCCGAATTCTTTATGAAGGTTAAAGCATTGCTTAATAAATTCCCCTTCTACAGTTACCTTTTTCTTCGATCTTAGTTATCTAAACTTTGCATTTCGCAAATTTCGTTTAGCTGAAATGTATTGCAGATGCGGCCTAAAGAATGCTCAAGCGTAAACGAACCAGAGAATATGACGGTACTGTCGAAAATCAAGAAGTTCGAAAACGCTGCGCAACTACATGAAAATGATGCGGATTTTGGTGCGCGAAGGGTACCTGGTATGTTGGTTTTGTTTTCTCACCGTTCTATAATGCTAGCGAAACCTGGCAGAATGTCGCTGTGGACGTTGATGTTTTCATGTAGTAATTCCACCGCTTGCCGATTTCCGAATGCGCCATTAGAAAGACGCTTCAGAGTAGCGCTGTCCAGTCAAGTCTAGTTCTTTGGTTGTCCGTTTGCCCCGTAGATGCTTTAGGACGTCTTGTTCATCCAGCTAGTAGAACATCCTCTTTTACAGCTATCCACAATGTATTATCACCGCTTATCTCACCCATAAGTGGCCCACACCCATATTCATATATCACGTTTTTTAAGTGATTATTGAGCGTTAACAATCATTGTTTCAAAGGTACTCATCGTGAGCAGTGCAACGTTGAATAGCAAAAGCGAATGCCTGCGTAAGACGAGCGAAAGAAAAAGAACTTTTAAGGAAACTCTTGCTGGTCGCGACGCATAACTGGTCGATCATTTAAGTACAGATGAAACATTTCGATTCTGAGAGAAATGAAATTTGTCAAACAAATTTATGAATGCCTAGCCGATATGCATTGACAGGGGGAAGGGGGAAGGGATGGAATCGAATTATCTCAGTTGTACTTTTTCATGAACTTCGACAGTTTGTGTGTGCTGGTGACAACGGATGAGAACCGTAATCTCCAGTGAAATCGAGGAAACGAGAGTGAGAGGGGGGTGAGAGAGGCTCGTTGTTTTAAAGTGCTCTGAAAGGGGTCACTGTCCAGAAAGATAGTTTACAGTCTCAACCATATTCAAGCGACCAGGATACGATTTTATAAATCTATCCACCCTAGGTGATGGGTGGTGTAGAGCGTTGTGTGCTGTGAGAAGTCTTAAAAATTGTGAGAGTCAGGAACTTCAGTATTATCTTCCAGTCTGCTGCTATGTTTAATTTTTTATCGTTTTTTCAATTGTTATAACGTATTTTCCGGATGTTAATTTTGTGCAGCTTCAAAGTAATGCTCCTAGTAGTGCCGCTTCTCCTCCCGTTCTCGTTGTCAGCTCTAATGTGCTTCTTGCAAATGGCCATTTCTCATCCAGAAGCCGTCGCCAAAACTGTGCGTTCCTTTCACTTCTGAAACGCATTTCAGCAAAGAAACCATTATTGAGCGAGGACGATGTGAGAAAAATGAAAGAGGAAGAGAGTAAGAAACTTGCTGCGGTCACCGCTTCGTTCTCGCTTGATGTTGAAGACTACGGTGTAGATGAGCTTAGTTTGGAACATATATTTGATAACAAGTTAGTTTTTTTTTTTTAAAGCAGCGAAATGCTTTGTTGCTTTAAAGTGTCACCTATAGGATTCAATTTGCAATTTACAGTTCCTTCCACAGGTCATTTAATCAATAACCCCGCTTCATATCTACTTGGACCGCCGAGCGAGCTGTAACCCTTTTTTTGCGCGCTTTCGTAGAGCGTGTAGAACCATGGCAACGCTGTGTATGTGCGTTATTTATCTGTTTGGTAGTTTCAGCTTGCAATTAGCTGAAGCTTAAAGTTGTGGATTTTGGCAGGTATAAACTTCTCTCTGTGGTCACCTCATACACTTTATTTCAAATCATCTGAACGACTGAGGGGTTGGAGAGGGGGAGGGGGGGGGAGGAGAGAGAAGGGGAAAGGAGGTGGTCGTGGTTATATCCATTCAAAAGGGGAAAAATTTACACTCGTCCTCGAACTGTCGGTCTGCATGTTCGATCCGCTGGGTTGCTAAAAATAAGCCTTTATTAGAAGATTTATAAAAGCAGTCCGGCCAAGAAAAGAACAAATGCATACTTGTCGTTTGTGAGCAGTTTATGAAATCCGTTGGTGTAATGGTTCAGTTTTAAGATCCCTTGATTAATGCTACGAAATCTCCTTTCGAGTCAACGGCCAGCTCTAGATTGTAACTTTGAGTAGTCCGTGTCGTGTAAGAGCTTGATTTTTAGGAACTTCTTCCTAGCATAGGACCAGCTTAGAAGCCTTGAGGAAATTGTGTAAAATGCCAGTCGCCACTGTTCTAGTTTTCTCAAAACTTAATGCACAGCTAGCTGAAAGCTAAAGAAAATGCGTTGAAAGGTTGTAGTTTGATTTTTTGACTGAACCAACGATTCGCTTTGTTGCTCTTGAGTTGACCGTGCGGATTCATCGTCTCGTTCACACGAGGTGGCCAAGTAGTTGGGCGGTGAGAGGAAATATGGGTTACCTCCATATTCTCACTGTACTCTCCCCAAATACAGAAGAAAGATAGATTGTCGAATTTTGCATTTAAGAGGTTGCTTCTGTTTTTTTAAGTGCTGTATCGAACTCGAGGCCTGCATTGGTGAGCTCAAAGAGAGCAGAGAGGCGTTTCATTGCGGCAGCTGCAGGAGGGGGACTTGATCACTCATCAAAAGTTTCTGATACCAGTGAGACCGCATTCAGTGATGATTTTCAAAGGCGACAAATATGGAGGCAAGCTAGGTGAGCATTGATATTGCTGTTTTTGCTTACAAACTAGTGGACGATATTGTACATCGATCATTTTTTTTTATAGATGATCATTTGAATGGTGTGGTTGTACGCAGATGAGCTTATCAGCTCGTATCACCGCGCAGTTACCAACCGTAGACCGATTTCATTCTGAAGTCGCAGCCGGCTCGAGACAAATAGAAAAACAGTGTGAACAGGAAGGAGGCGAAATTATTTTTAATCAAGGGAAAATGTGGTAGCAAGTGGGTGCAACTAAAAGCGAACGCACGAATCGGTTCATAATCCAGGGGATGGTTAAATTTATACGTAAGGTAGTTATCGTTTGTCAAAGCTCCAAAAAACGATAGCCGTTCTTCGCGTTCCAGCAAATATCTCACTGATCGTTGATAATTTTTTGAGTTCAATATTTATAGACAAAATTTCAGGACACCATTATAACATATCCATTTATATGACACGCTCATCTCGACAGTGATTTTGCCTTTTCAGGTACAAGTTTTTGGAGACAGATGCGATCGAAGCAGAACGCATGACGGAACAATTTCAAGAAATCACCACGGTAAGCTTTCAATGGAGATATTTTCTAGGATTGGTGAAATTGTTTCGTTGATTGTTCCATTTTAGATATTTATACTTGTGCTTGTAGAGCTATGTGATATAAATAGCTGTAGACGAATAAATACCTCTTCTCTTTGGAGTTAACTGTGATGTTTAATGGTTGTTAAAGTTTATGTTATTTTTGAATTCTTCAGGAAAATGTTCTTCTTTTGCTTCTAAGTAGTTGTTTTGATTTCAGATGAGCTACCAATTATGAGCTCGACATGCTTGTTTTCCTGAGAACTTTGGCTCTTTCTTTCTTTTATTCCTCGACAACGGCTTGTAAAGAAAAGGTGTAGGTGCACGATACTATAGATTTAGAGCTCTAAATTTAAGATGGGAGGGGGGCTATAAGTTGTAAAGGTAGGTAATCAATGACCTGTGATGATAATAGCCAGCGCTATTTGTGACTAGTTAGAATTGCTTTAATCATAAGCATAATTGAAAGGGGGAGAGGCGCAAATTTTACCATTTATCTTCAGAACTTTCAACATTAGCAAACATATCTTCCTCTTCTTTTCCAGAATTCACTCATAGCTTTTTCTTTGGTGTTTTTGCTTTCTACGTTATCCCTCATAATTTCTTTTTTTTTGAATCTCACAAACCAATCGTCTGTTTCGTTAAAAATTTCATCTTGCTACGCCGATGCCTATTGCATCTGTTTTAGTGTTTCAAAAATGTCTCTAAAGAAAGCCACATGTTGAACAATACGAATAATGAGCCCAACGAAGTTACACTAAGCAGTAGCAATGGTGAAGATCACGACTGCGCCGCGGTTTTGGTAAACGACGGATCGGCATTGCTACTAAACTCGAATATCCCAACTGTGGGTATATCGACTTAGTGAACTGTTTTCTTTTCATTCGTTGTATTCGTTTATCAGTTTTAGCGTTATCAATTCTTGCCAATTTGGCACGAAAGGTGATTGATGATGGCGCGTACATGTGCTGATGGCAAATGTGAACTTAAAATAGCAAAATTCATTTACTGGCGCGAACCTGTACTGATTATGAATTTGTACGTAAACTTTTCAGGCAGAAGGAAGGTAAGAAGGCATCATGAAAGGCTCTCTTCACTTATTCCATTTCCTTTCGATTTTTATCAGTTCCTTCAGGGATCTTTTTTTTAGAGGGAATGAGAATGGCCCAATTTTCCAGCTCTTTTTTGAATCTTTATTTTTATTCTTTGTTGGATAACGTTTTCTGCTCGGCCTAAATGAATGTGTTAAGGTGAATAGTATGAAAATACGGTCATAACAAGATTGTTGTTACGAATTCAGTTGTTGAGTATTTAGCTTGATAGTTTCCATTATTGCCATCTTCAGTTCTATGCGCATGTGTGCTTACAAAGTGCCAGAGTTGAAAGAGAGCAGCAAATTGTAGTCTGCTAAAGATTGTCTATTGTTGTTAATTTTGCTGTAAATTTTGCATATTTTGATTTGTTCATATATTTGATTGACGCATAGTTCGTGAACATAGCCTTTCAGCTTCCGTTTCTCAATCCGTTCTTCATCTTTTTCAGACGTCCAAATGCTTCTCTCTCTCGTCCTATCTTTCTTATATTTTGCGTTTTTTTCCTTTCGTTTTGTCCCGAATTTCACAACTGTTTGTTAGGTTATTTTTAACTGAAGTTATGATTTATTTTCTCTTTTTTTTTCTTTGAAAGTAATAGACAGAGAAAATTTCGATGAGTTGTTAAAAAGTTTGGACTTATGAAAAATGTTTTTATAAGTTCGAATGTTCAGTTACGCAAAGAAAGTGTTAATGAGAATAATATGGGAAATAGGTTGGAGATTTTCCCATCAATCAATGCCCGTCGTTTTTTAAATTTTTACGCTTTAATTAAGGTTCCTATTTTTAAAGTTCGTAGAGCTGATGCTAAATCCCTAAAAGAGCTGAATTCATTGGTGCCGATATTCCGAAATGTTTTCTGTTCTCGGTTGTTCTATCGAATGCTCGCTCTTAAATGTTATTTTCATGCCCCGAGGCGTCGTTCATTAATTGGCCTCTGTTACCTCGTATGCAATGCTGTCTTTCACAGTTTATAATTCTGTAATTGTTTTAGTGTAATTGGATAATTTTGCTCGTTTGTTGCATAATTTGTGCTGTTCCATTTTCATATTTTATCCAACGTTTTGAATTTTTGATTTTTTTTCACTTTATTCTCATCTTTCATAGATTTCATTTCTTTTAAACGCTATATGCTTGTCGTGCCTGCCCAAAGTTCGTAATCTTTATCGCTGTTTTTTCTTACTTTTCTTGATGTTTTCCATCAACTATTTCTGATAGCGTTTCAAGTTAGAAAAGTGAAGCATCGTTCCTCTTAATAGTTGAAGGGGAAGGGGAGGGGGGCCTGGGGAGAGAGAGAGGAGGAACAGGAATGGTCTGTGTGGTCTTGAAGGGAGAATTATTTGGGAGGTTTAAGCGCATTTGTCTTATACGTCTTTATACGTCTGCTTTAGTTCTTAATAATCTCTCTGCTTTTTCAAAAGAACTAGGGAATATTTTTATCGAATTCTAGATTGGAATTTTTATGGCCTAAATAAAGTGAATGAAAATTTTTAATTCTTGGTTCTCATCACTTCGATTTGGTTCATGGCTATAGATTTCGGTTACCTCAAAATGAAACAGTTAGCTTGGTTTGTTCAAAGCTGTAAATTCGAGCGTAAAGCTTGACGATGCTGCTTGCCTGGGGCTATGTGGTTTTTCACTTTTTGCCGAATTTCGTTTATTTCTGTGCTGTGGCTTGACGATGGTCGCTGACAGCAAATCTGCGCGATATATTTGCCGAGTTATCTGCTATACATGCGGTATGCTTTTTGATTTTAGCTGCCAAATTTATAGGCTTCAAACTGTGCGTTTGTTTTGTTGACCTCTTGTGCGATATTTTCATTTTGTTTGGAGCGCAGTTGAAACGTTCCATGCTATGTTGTGCATATTCTTGCTATAATTTTGCTCATTAAAACGTATACTTATAGCGATCGCTTTCTACACAGTATGCGTTTGTCGTCGATTTTCTTACTTCTACCTTCGGTGGTTAGCTTTCATGTGAAATCGAGCTGAAAAGTGATCCTAACATCATTTTGATGCTAACTTTGATGGGAAATAGTGCTAACAACAGCAACACAACTGACAAATATTTAAGCAGCAACCGAGCATTGTAATCATAAGAAATTTCATTGTTGAAGTTTTGTATTCCAAAAGTTATTCGTTTCAGGTGTGCATTCTGCAAGTTTTTTGTTTTAATTTGTATTGGAAGCCTTTAAAAAATTCGGATTTTTAAAAAGAGTGTAGGAGGGACTTTTTAAGGAATTCGATAAACGGTTTAAAGCCGAGTTGTTGAAATCAGTTAAATTTCACAATTTCATTATTACCTTATCATTTAGAATTCCAGCTTGATAAGTTCTTTCGAGTAAAAACTGTAAATATATCAGTATGATGAGAGTCATTGGTTGCAACGACGAGGTTCTTGGTTGCTATCGAAGTACGCTTATATGATGATGCATTTCCACTTCTTTCTGTCGTTACATAAGTTTGCGGATTTGCTGGCATTTGTTTGAATGAGAGAGAACTTCTACTACTTATATCGCCCATTTTAGCGTCGAACAATGTTGCCAGGCGCGGTGATGGAATATATCGAGCAGTGCATTATTTTTTGCCTTGAAAGTCCGCTATTTTAAGTGAACGCCAAGAATTTAGGTCGGTATTACATGTTTTTATAAGGATCGCAAAAGTTAGTAAAATGAGTCACTGCAGACAGTTGATATAGATTATCGTTCTCGAAATGTTCCACGCAGTTAGTATAGAGAGGAAAAAAATATTTCTCCGATCTTAGGGAATGGAAAAGAGTGGTCTTCAATCTCCGGGCGCCCTGCGCAAATGAAACCAATTGTTTCTATCATAGCAAAGAGCAAAGTTGGTCTCGAAGGGATGTAGTATAATAGTTGTAAGTACAGTAATGACACTAAAGAAACGAGGCAGTCACACTGTACTAGTTGGTACACCTTACACATACCTAGTATATATATATATATATATATATATATGTACATAATCTTTCTGCATATTCGTCCTATTTGAGTGCACTGAGTTCATAGAGAGTAAAACGGCGGAAAGGTGTAATTAATTCTTCAGAAATTTTTCACTCCATTGATGGCAGTTACGCGATTAGCTACATATGAAGGACACCTAGTATCGAAGGATAGAAGGTGAAATCGAAAGAGTAAATGATAGCAATTTAATTGAAGTTAGGTTAATACCAGCTGTGAGCAGTAAATAACAACTAAAATCATTATTATTATCGTTTCTGAACTATGACTGATGTGGAAGGTTGATGTGTGTCCTTGGAGAGATCACCGAGCCGGCTTCTCAGTGGAAGACGGGTGGTATTGCAAGTTGTAAACGAATCATGGTAATTGGCAGACTGAAGTTGTAAGACAGTTCAACCGACTGCACTCGACTATTTTTAGAAAGTGCCTGAATCGGGCATGACAATTGAGAGGGAAGTGACCTAGGTTCATGTTCTTTTGGTGGAACACATTTCTGAGCAATCTTATATGCTTTACTCTAAATCTGCCAAATTTTTGAAGAAAAGCCGGAACAGATTGAGGGCGCTCTAAATAAATCGTTGGGAGCTTTGGTATTCCAGCTTGCTGGGGAGGGACTTAATTTGAGGATAACACTGAATTTGGATGCGGCCTACTCAGGGTAGCCTATTAAAGGCGGAAGTGTCACTTCGGGTAGCGACCGAACTGAACACGATTTTCAGTGGAATTGCTTTTTTGAAGGAGTTGAGGGATGGACAAGTTGGGCGTGTCGCATACCTAAAAGTTCAAGAACACTGTATTAAAGGGTGGAGCGAATTCTAAGGTTTGTTTATGGTATTCCTTATAGACATTGAAGTACAAAATCTATCTTCTACCAGTTTTCCTCGTTAGGAGGTGAGAGCGACCTCTGCCAGCCCTCACGAGGGCGAAGAGTTATCTTTGATATCCGCGGGTCCTATGTCAACCCTACTCTCAGATGAGCGATCCGGATGATCGTTTTCCTAACGCTTCTGACCTTATTGCTGTTTAATTCATGATCACAATTGGGTAGCTGTTACTGACAGTAGGCGACGGAGTGTACGAACGATAAGAGTTTATCAGAGAGGTCGTGTGAACGAAAAAACGTCTCACCTTTATCATATGCGAAGCGCGTTGTCAATGCAACTTATCTACGTTTCCGTTTAAATAACTCCCCGTCTCAGTTGCCCATCAGTCGAGCTGTGGAAACACTTTATGCGAAGTTCTAAACTATTTTATACTGGTCGATAGTGCCTATCAGTTCAGCTATTTCGAGTTGTATTTTATACAAAAGTAGCTATTTTGCTCAGCAAAAAGCAGTTGCAGTTTCATTGTTTGAGGTAATGACTACTGAGCCACCGTTTTCTTTTTTTGCTTTTTTTGCTGTAGTTTTTAGTAATGGTTGTACCATGTAGTGATAATATCAGTACCAAAAAGTCGACGGTCATTCTTCGATCGTCGATGAGCTGCCGGTCAACGTAATACACGCAAACGTTATTTACATATATTCTGCTTGCATGCATGATCGCCACCAGCACTGAAGCAGTTGTGCTTAGTGTGGATCAGGCTGTGAATAGTCCCCTACTCATTTATGCGAGCTCGATCTCAGGTGGCGACTGAGCGCTCATGCCGCGATTGCCTAACTAAACCTCCACACTGACACTCATCTCCTCGTTAGTCTCGAACCGTTGTCGTGTCAGCTACGAAAATCATTTGATGGTTAACTGTCTTCGAAGTGGTGGTTGAACAATTGCTGTGCAGACTACTGGAGCACTTTTGTCTGCGTTGTGATGTGAAAGTATGCTTTATCATGGAGAGCACTCCGGCGGCAAGCTTCTTTAAACAAAGGATAGAGAAGTAGTTTATGCCCATTTATGGCAAGTGCTTCGGTCTAGATGGCTATACCACACGGTAAAAGCATGGTTATGTTACCAACCCTTGTGCAGTTAAGGTATTCCGTATACCATATGGTAAAAACATAGTTATGTTACCAACCCTTGTGCAATTAAGGTGTTTCACTCATCTTTGTTGCTTCTCGTTGGTCAGAAATTGCGAAAGATTGCTCGTATTTCTAATTTTCTTTTGTTTTCTGTATGCATCCTTATACAACAATGCCTTACATGCTATCTCTTTGACAAAGTTACAGCATAATGTGCTCATACTAAAAATGATGTCCTGACAGATGCTAGTGAACTTCCTTTAATATGGCCGCTTTCCATCATATATTTTAGGAGATATTTGTATGTAACAAGCGAAGAGATTGAAATGTTTATATTGAACCCTTCCGCTTATCTTACACACTCATGAATGAGTGACCAAAAATTTTGAGGTTTTCGAACAGTTGGCCACCAATACATATAACTTACAGATAACTGTTTAGAGGGAAGAAGTGAAAATTTTTATGAATTAATGTAGAGAAGAATCGAAAATTTTGGTGATTAGAAAAGATCGCCAAAAGTATTCAATTCTTTATTTCATCTGCGTCTTAATTTGCATATTTGCTAGTCACTAAGTATCGTTGCGTTTAATTTGTGCAGTAATGTTTTACTGAAGTACTTCTAAGATCTTATAGTATTGGGTACAATGAGTACATCACTGTGGAGGATATGTGGTGGTTGGTCACCAATAGTGCGCTCTTTACGTATGCTTTCTGATGGTGCATCGAATGGGCTGGTCAAGAGAGAACTGCTTAATGACAGCTCAATTGTACATCTTATCCTTAACTCACCAAAAAAGAGGTAAACGCACAGCTGTTTGCTTACGCTTTTATAATTATAAACTATATTACCTCTTGTGGTTTAAAGTACCTTTGTCATCTATGATTCACAAAGAAGGTATAATAACTATGTTTTCTGTGTTAAACAATGACCAATCTTAAATCCACATTCATGAATAGTGTTGAAAATGTTGGTTATAATTGCCTTTAAAATTAAATGCTATGGAGTTGCTATTAAATTATATGAGGTGACATTGGGTAGGTATGGTGGGTGGTTAAATTAAGGGTGTTCACTCGAATGATGCTCGCTGAAAGTTCACAATTTATGCGTATCAAACGGAATCCATTCTTATTTTTCTTGCAAATTCACAAACATTTTGAAGTTTAAAATGCGCATTCGAATTTTTTAAAATATTTTTTAGCACCGTACGTTTTGTCAAAAAAAAATCCGATTCGTTATCTAGTGGTTCATAAACGAACTTTGATCTTTTTCAAGCACATTTTTTAAAGGGTGTTTTGTTTTCTCCAAAATCCAATTTTTTTAAATTGAAATATTGTATAATATAAATATGAAAATTCCGTTATAAGAATTTCAGGAACGCACTGTCTTTAGCGATGATTCAGGCATTACATAAAGAACTGAAAGAGGCGGAATCACTTGAGAAAGCACGTGTTGTGATCCTTTCAGCCGAAGGACCTGCCTTCTCGTCGGGGCATGACCTCAAAGAATTGGTGCCCTTTAACTTCACTCTTTTGTTGCGTTCGATACATTCAATGCAAATTTGATTGATGATCGGTCATTTCACATATTTCGCAATCACTTAGCTTATTCGCTCGGAAACCATGGAGGAAGTTATGTTTAAAAGTTTAAGAAAAAGAAACTGTTGAATGATTGAATCAACGAGTTTATATGGGCGATGGAATACGCATCAGCCACTGTTTACTTACTTTTTTATTATTATTATGATTTTACTTTGTAATTTCCCATTTTTCTTAATTATTCTGCTATAGCTATTAGATATGGCCAGTGTCGTGGCGACGGGAAAGCTGTGGTTTGAAACTAGTTATCTTATTTTTATATTACTAAACTTTTTTATATTACTAAACTTTGAAACTAAAATATTGTTATTTTGTTTGATATAGTCAAGTTGCTATCTGAATAATAGTATTTCGTATAAACCCTGTCAATTCCTCCAGATCTATTAGCTTCTAAACGGCGTTGTTCGGCTGGTCTTCGAGGCACTTTTAAGGATGTCCAAGTTCTATATCGGGTCTCACAATTCAGCATATGACTCCTAATTTTCCCCCAGAAATTAGGAGCGCCTCTACACTGTCAATCTTTTGCGCGACGTTTTGTAAATGTCGCGAGAAAAAACTCAAATAATGGAGTTATTTTTTTGTTTCTGGCTTTGAGGTTTTGGGCGTCTCCACAAAGTCTTAAAATTTTACAGGATATCGCTTCCCAGTTGAGATTGTTGAGGGAGTAGGAGAGTCCAGTAGGGATCAAAAACTAATAAATAATAAATTTTGTCCTTTTCTTCTTCACAATTGAGGTCTGAGGTCATTAAATTCCCTCTAAATTCGCTGTGTTTGTCTGTTTGTGTGAGTGTTTGCGTTTTCTCGAAGTGCTTTGTTTCTTGATCTGTCATTGAATGTTCGCTTGACTCGTTTCTAACGATAAGAGTGATTTCTTTTTGTGAGTTTCTATTTGTTTTTTTTAAAATTTATTTTTCTTTCTTCTACCATTCTTCATTCCAATAATGAGGGTCATCTAATCTTTAACCATTACCCTAATTTCATTTCGATTATCGAATTCCTTTGCAGTTAAAATTCTTTGCGAAGATCAATCAAATGAAAAAAAAATGATTGCATTATGATAGCCACCCGGTTGGTTGAGTGGAAACTTTTCGGTGTTATTAGCTCGCTGCAGTTGAACGATATATGCATACCGTTCTTTGCATGCATTATGAAACTTTACCGTTCTATCACCGTTGCTAACCGCTTGTTCAAGGAGGGCTATAATTTTCAGCGAAGTTCGGAAGGACTTGAAAAGCATAAGACGATGTTCGAAAGCTGTAACGCTATGTTGGCACAAATTCAGAACATGTCTTTGCCAGTTATCGCTGAGGTTCGTTCACTTTTTAACCCTCAGCGTGCTATCAAATTGCCGTATAGAATAAGTGAGCGAACTAAATCAAGAAATTAATATTTTATGTTAATTTCATTTCGATTTAATTGTGCTTCAATACGAGATAGATTTTAAGTTCTATTAATTTTTTTTTGAGTGTAGGAGATTATCGAATGTAGTTGCTGCAAACGAACCCCATTTCATTGCTGTCGAATTTTTTCTTGCAGGTGAACGGTATCGCAGCCGCAGCCGGTTGTCAGCTTGTTGCGACATGTGATATTGTGATTGCCGGTAAAAGCTCTAAATTCTCTACACCTGGGTATGTGAAATTATTGTACTTCCAGGTTGCCTTAATTTTCATTTGAATGTTTATTTTTTTTTTCAGATTTCATTTTGACAGTTTAGAAACTTTTTCTATTTGCTTTTACTATTTTTATTTTTTTAAACTAAACTTTAATTAAACTAGACTTTTCCATTATTGTCTTAGTATTTTTAAAGTTTTTTTTTCGATATTTCGTAATACTTAATTGTGACATGACACATTAGTGCGTTTTCATTTCTTTCATATTTGAAAAATTATTTGCGTTTTTCTAAATTTATGAACGTCTTGGAGAACTGTAATTTAATTTCATGGTTTCAGATGAGTTTTGACGAAAAACTGATCATGTACTTTTTAGTAGCATAAATCTTCGAATCTCTACACCTGGGTATGTAAAATTATTGTACTTCCAGGTTGCCTTAATTTTCATTTGAATGTTTATTTTTTTTTTCAGATTTCATTTTGACAGTTTAGAAACTTTTTCTATTTGCTTTTACTATTTTTATTTTTTTAAACTAAACTTTAATTAAACTAGACTTTTCCATTATTGTCTTAGTATTTTTAAAGTTCTTTTTCGATATTTCGTAATACTTAATTGTGACATGACACATTAGTGCGTTTTCATTTCTTTCATATTTGAAAAATTATTTGCGTTTTTCTAAATTTATGAACGTCTTGGAGAACTGTAATTTAATTTCATGGTTTCAGATGAGTTTTGATGAAAAACTGATCATGTGCTTTTTAGTAGCATAAATCTTCGAATCCGCATACCCGTTCTTTTCTCTTTTCCCCCTTCTCCAATCCACATACCCGTTCTTTTCTCTTTCCCATCTTCCCCAGTCCACATACCCGTTCTTTTCTCTTTCCCCCCTTCTCCAGTCTCTCAGTCCATTCTTTTATCCAAATTTAGCCCTCCTTCCTCGTTTTCTTCTGGAGGCCAGAGTTTGCAAGCACTTCGTTTCAATTTCAATTCCCTCTACATTCCCATCTGATAAATGAAGTTCTGGCATCCCCATCCCCGCTTTATTTTCCTTCATCTCCGCTTTCTTCCTTCTTCGCTATAGTTCAGACCAATTCTCCCGAAATCCGGTTCCTCCTTTCATTTAGTCTCCAGTTAGGGACTCCGCAGATTCAACCTCCGTCTCAGCAGAATAGATCACTCTCTTTGGCGTTCTACAGTGCGATAATCCTCGGATGGATGCGAATTTCAGGGTTTACGATAATTACTTTCGTAGTGCTGAAAGCATATAGGGACTTGGGAAGTAAAATAAATGGGATAACATCAATTTTTATAAGAACGGTCCCCTTCTTGCTGCCCGAATCGTTTTTTTGAATTGCGGTAGCATTTTTCATTCCTTTTTAATGAAAATTTACACCAAAAAAACGAAATAAAAGTAAATCATGAAACCAACATGGAAAGTGCGACAAAATGCTTTCCGTTTATTGCTGCCCTTCATATTTTGGCCATTCTTTAAGAAATTTTATGCTCAAACGCAACTCAAATTTTTCTTTAAAAATTCCATTTTTCTAAAAAAATTTGCGAGTGTCTCATTTCCTCTTTAAGTCCCTATTTCGACTAATGGCTGATAATGTGCGTTAAATATTAGAAAAAGGCTTTCTTAAATAGTTAAGTGATTTTTAAAGGATTTCTTAAAGCATTTCTAAATCTTAGACCATAAACGCATATCAACTTTTCATCCAGTAATTCGTTCTCTTTATTTGCAGAGCAAAGGTGGGTTTGTTCTGCTCAACGCCTGGTATTGCGCTAGCACGTGCTGTACCACGCAAGGTGGCCCTCGATATGCTGATGACGGCAGACTACATTAGTGCTGAACAGGCAATGCAAGCGGGACTTATCTCGAGGTTGGTCGACGATGATAAGGTGCATGAGGAAACAATGAAAGTTGCACAGAAAGTAGCATCGATGAGTCGAACCGTTATCTCACTTGGAAAGAATTTCTTCTATACACAAGTACAGTTGCCGGTCACTGATGCTTACAGGTACGTTTGCTTACCGGTAAGACAACATTTTGATTTTGTTTAATGAGTATTTGTTTTATAAGCGTCCGTTTAGAAGTAAATCGAGAAGCGTTGGGATTCCCCGTGCATCCAGCTGTGAACTAAATGCGCCTTCTTGTCGCTTGAACGAGGCAGAAATATATATTTAAGAAGGTCTTTTTTTTTCTCCTCCACGACTATGTAGAGAAAGAAGGCTTTAGATCTTTAAAATCCTTACCTTTGTCTTTGTGCGCTCATGGTTTTATTTATTGGGTGTTGTAATAAGTGGAAGCCGATTGGATTTGCAAGCTTTGCGTTGTACATATGCCTCAGTGAGCATATTTTGGTGTCATATGTAAAGGTTTCACATTCGTTGGGAAGATTTCATCAAAAATTCCATATGCGGTTTCAGTGAAGACCCGAGAGTCGTCTGATGTAGTATCACTCTATTAGCTGACGTAAGAAGGACACTAAGAGAAAATATTTACCCTCCGATTGACCCCCCTTCCGTCCCCCAATCCGTGATACCGGCATGAATGATTTCCGGTCGAATTTCGAACTTTTCATAAGTAGTGTTACTTCCAGTGGCTTTCTTAAGTTCTGGACGGTGGGGGATTTCCTATGCTGTTGTGTTCATTTGCAGAATCCGTATTATGTTTGCTAAGGGCAGAAGTAATTCAGAATCTGTTTTCCACCGGTTTTCCTCGTTAGGAGGTTGAAGCGACATCTATCCATCCTCATGACGACGAGAAGGAGTAATCTTTGATACATGCATCCCCTCTTCCAAAAACGCAAAGAGCAGTGTTTTGATCCCTCCATCTTGTCTTTAAAGGTGGAGTAGAGGGGATGGGTGTTCTGTTCCAACCGTATTCTCTGATGGAGGGTCCGGAAGATCGTTTTCCAGATGCTTTTGACCTTAGTATTGTTTAATTCATGACCACAATCTTTGCTTCTAGTCCCAGCGTCTTGAATTTGCATTCCGCTTTTATTTTGCAGGTTAAGTGACTACTATAAGTCAGTTTTTAAGAATATATTGCTGAATTTTAGGGATAAATTTCGGTATGTAATTGCGAGAGGTACAAAACGCCATCAGTGTTGATCGCAGTATCGTGCTTGACCATAAGACGTGAGTTGCGGGGTGTGTGCGTTAATGCGCAAGCCCGAGCGCAGCACACGGCAGCCATAGCAGTGGGGAATAGGTTTTTTATTATGCGCGCATGTGGCCGTATGGCTGTGCTAGCTGAGTTGCATGATGCTTTTGGTTGGGTAATTTCACTGGCGTTGAGCCAGCTGTCGCTGTGTTTTATGTCGTTCATCGCATTTTACCGCACTTTACGAACCTTCTTACATCCTACAACTGAATCTCGTCTGATACCTTAATTGCACACTGAATTAATGTAAGGCAGCGGTAGTTGCAGTATTCATTCACTTGCGGCCTTGACATGTGCAATTTATATACATGGCTCATAGAAAAATCAGTGAAAAACCACCGATCGCTTCGACTGCGATCGGTTTAATCGGCGATATCGTCGCAAATTTATTTTAAGCAGCCTGTATTAGTAAAAGAATATTGCAGAAACGACTCAGAATTAGAGTAGAGTCAGCAGGTGGTTATAAAAAGAGTGCCTCAGCTGGAACGTTTTGAACAGCAGTTCTGGCCGGAGAGGTTATACATTCAGCTGCCGCTAATTCTAGCCAGGCTCTTATCGCTTCGCTCGAAGAAACAGTTTTGCATTTGCACACTTACGTATTTACTGATGAATGTGTAAGGTTCTTTCTTGCTAAACCGGCCTTATTGTAAGCGCGCAAGGAGGACTGATATACGAAATAATCTTAAACTTGGACTTGGCAATCCATCATGCAGTGAGCTGCCACCGCTTCCTCCCTGCTTCCACCCTCTCCCCCCCCCCCCCCCGGGAGAGTGATGCAGGATCGCTTTAAACCGGGATTTCCATGGGTGAGAGATTTTCGGGGAGTATTAAAATCAGTTAAAGATGGGTTAATTGCGAAAAGGAGCACTGCACCTTCTGCCTCCCCCCCCCCCCCCCCCCCCCCCCCCCCCCGGGTCACCTTCTTCGATGGAGCGAGAGGGAACGGTGAAAGTTACAACCCACTTGATTGTTGAGAACGCAACCAAGTAGGAAAAAAATGAAGAAATCGTGTTGAGTAAAGAGGGAAGAAAAGGAGAAATGAAAAAAAGGCAGAAAAATAAGGAAATTAAGATCGCGGAGCAGGTGCGACTAAAGTAGGGCTAAATCCGAATAGATCAGTTGCGAGGAAGGTGGACGGAGAGGGGACGGGGTGAGCTCATGTCTGGTGAATGTTGCCAGCTCCAAGATTAGTAGAACAGTCTACTAGTTCCTTGCTGATTGCGAAAAAGTCTAGGTAGGGCGATATGGGAAGTAAAGATGTGAAGAAATTATGAAGTGCAATTTTTAGGACGCCATCTTTCTCCTTTCAATTTCAGGGAATTTTAGAAAATTCTGATCTTTCCCAGCCTCGCCCCTCAGCTATACCTCATACATGAAATGCCGGTTTCGGATGGCAACTGGGGTGCAGGAGAGCGAGACGAATCTTTGAACGAAGCACACTGATTGTTTTTCAAAGTGCGTACAAGTCTTCAGTGATCTTCTTGAGAGGTTTCTTGAACGCACCCATAAGACGCCAACCCATGCTAATCCCTTTTCGCTTTTAACATCTTGAGCGCTCAAGTAAAATAACTTGCGCAATTCAGTGCGAGCGATTAACAGCGTATTTCGTTAAGAAAGTGTCCTACCCCAACGGCAAAGCTGTATGATTCATTTACTTTTTGCATTTTAACTCTTGCATAGTTAAATTTACTAATTAAATTAATTATTTATTTACTTATTAAATTTCATTATTATCATCATGCAAGACACAAGCACACTTGCATCATGCACAACTCATGAGTTACCTTACCGGATGGAATAACGTTAGTGAAATGTTCCAAACGTTCAAAAACAACAACAACAATTGGCAAAATAGTACACATTTCGAAAGCACTGTGAACAACGAGGGAATAAGTAGTTCCTGTCCTCCATTATTCATTTTAATCTCTTTCAAGTCGAATCAACATTTTATGAAGGCATGACCGAATTTGTGAATGCTCATCTTCGTTGTAGTTGTTTCGCCGACGTTCGTTCCAGTTTTCTGAGAAATGTTAAAATATTAGAAAGATCTCTCAGAACAGTGTTTCAACAACTGGTTGAGAGACAGTCATGTAAGCTTATGAAAGATTAAAAAGTAAGAGATTCTCGTTTCAGATATTCTGTTCCAGTTACATACTTCTATGCATTATCCGTTGCGATCACCCTCCTTCCCCCTTCCCCCCCCCACCCCCGTTTATGCCTAACAAGTCGGTATTATCTATGTTATGTTGACAGCTTCATAGCCGCTATTCGCTTAATTATTCATTGACATTTCATCTTAATTCTTTTCTTTAATCAATCACATTCGTCAGTCTACTGTATTCTCTTCGAATTATCTGCTCATCGCTTACATGCAACCGTCGACTTACTGATTCGGGTTGCGCCGCATAGTTTAGATATCTTTACGTAGATTATACATGGGCAAAATCATACGTTGGGTTATTCGTGCATGTATAGAATCCAACGCATTAGGTACAGTAAAATATCGGCTGAACTGTGATGCATTATTGTTCTCTGTATTGGTGAATAGATTAGTTATTTTTGGAACTCCCCCCCCCCCCCCCGGGTCACCTTCTTCGATGGAGCGAGAGGGAACGGTGAAAGTTACAACCCACTTGATTGTTGAGAACGCAACCAAGTAGGAAAAAAATGAAGAAATCGTGTTGAGTAAAGAGGGAAGAAAAGGAGAAATGAAAAAAAGGCAGAAAAATAAGGAAATTAAGATCGCGGAGCAGGTGCGACTAAAGTAGGGCTAAATCCGAATAGATCAGTTGCGAGGAAGGTGGACGGAGAGGGGACGGGGTGAGCTCATGTCTGGTGAATGTTGCCAGCTCCAAGATTAGTAGAACAGTCTACTAGTTCCTTGCTGATTGCGAAAAAGTCTAGGTAGGGCGATATGGGAAGTAAAGATGTGAAGAAATTATGAAGTGCAATTTTTAGGACGCCATCTTTCTCCTTTCAATTTCAGGGAATTTTAGAAAATTCTGATCTTTCCCAGCCTCGCCCCTCAGCTATACCTCATACATGAAATGCCGGTTTCGGATGGCAACTGGGGTGCAGGAGAGCGAGACGAATCTTTGAACGAAGCACACTGATTGTTTTTCAAAGTGCGTACAAGTCTTCAGTGATCTTCTTGAGAGGTTTCTTGAACGCACCCATAAGACGCCAACCCATGCTAATCCCTTTTCGCTTTTAACATCTTGAGCGCTCAAGTAAAATAACTTGCGCAATTCAGTGCGAGCGATTAACAGCGTATTTCGTTAAGAAAGTGTCCTACCCCAACGGCAAAGCTGTATGATTCATTTACTTTTTGCATTTTAACTCTTGCATAGTTAAATTTACTAATTAAATTAATTATTTATTTACTTATTAAATTTCATTATTATCATCATGCAAGACACAAGCACACTTGCATCATGCACAACTCATGAGTTACCTTACCGGATGGAATAACGTTAGTGAAATGTTCCAAACGTTCAAAAACAACAACAACAATTGGCAAAATAGTACACATTTCGAAAGCACTGTGAACAACGAGGGAATAAGTAGTTCCTGTCCTCCATTATTCATTTTAATCTCTTTCAAGTCGAATCAACATTTTATGAAGGCATGACCGAATTTGTGAATGCTCATCTTCGTTGTAGTTGTTTCGCCGACGTTCGTTCCAGTTTTCTGAGAAATGTTAAAATATTAGAAAGATCTCTCAGAACAGTGTTTCAACAACTGGTTGAGAGACAGTCATGTAAGCTTATGAAAGATTAAAAAGTAAGAGATTCTCGTTTCAAATATTCTGTTCCAGTTACATACTTCTATGCATTATCCGTTGCGATCACCCTCCTTCCCCCTTCCCCCCCCCACCCCCGTTTATGCCTAACAAGTCGGTATTATCTATGTTATGTTGACAGCTTCATAGCCGCTATTCGCTTAATTATTCATTGACATTTCATCTTAATTCTTTTCTTTAATCAATCACATTCGTCAGTCTACTGTATTCTCTTCGAATTATCTGCTCATCGCTTACATGCAACCGTCGACTTACTGATTCGGGTTGCGCCGCATAGTTTAGATATCTTTACGTAGATTATACATGGGCAAAATCATACGTTGGGTTATTCGTGCATGTATAGAATCCAACGCATTAGGTACAGTAAAATATCGGCTGAACTGTGATGCATTATTGTTCTCTGTATTGGTGAATAGATTAGTTATTTTTGGAAATGTATTGTTTGTTTTTTTTTAAATCGTTCTGCTCGATAATTCCAGAGTGTATGCCGGCTCCGGCTTTCTTTTCTTCATCACCGTTTTGCTCGATAATTCCAGAGTATATTTTTTTCTCGATAATTCCGGAGTGCATGTCGGCTTTTTTTTCTTTTTCCAGAATATAAGCCTTCCGGCTTTTTTCTTCATCATAGTTTTGCTCAATAATTCCAGAGTGTATGACATTTTGCCGGCTTTTTTCTTCAAACTTATCAGATTCATAAGCGCGGCATTTCAAATTTGATAATTGTGAAGATGGCGCTTTTAAAATATGGCAGGTTTAATGCATTATTTCCAGGAATTGGTTCACAGTGTTACGTAAACACCAAGATTCTTTCTTCTTGCTTGTTGAATTTCGGATGATTTTTGGCAAAAAAAATTATAAATAATGTTTTTATTTGCTATTCAATGGCTTTTCCTTCACACTCGCATAAGTGCAGCATCTCTTACTGTACTCGTCAGGGTTATGCTGAGGCTTTTTTTGTCATAAGTTGGCCTTTGCAGCTGCTATAACTCTTAGCTCATAGCAGTTTTAAAGGTTCATATATATTTTCTGCTCGTTTTCGAGAAATTTTTCTCGCAATGACTTCTAAAAGTTCGAAGCTAAGACATCCCAAATGTCTGACTTAATATCTTTTTCAAAACCAAAAAGTTTTGCTGAAGAGTTCTAAGCACTCAGCAGTCCTTTGAGGGATCCGTTTTTTATCTATGGTTTTTTATTTTTAGCGAACTATGTTGCGCTCCATAAAGAAATTTTTTTTGATCTCTACAAATACTTCATTTCCATAAGCGAATGGCTCAGTTAGTGAACTGTGTTAAGTGTTAATGAAGTTTAGCGATGCTCGCAATTAGCATATATAACTTCCCTAACTTGAAGTTGTTCCTTTCCTAGAGATACACAGCAAAATAAAAGGGATGAAAATGAACTGGAAGAATCGAAAAATTTTAAACTAAAGAAATTCTGATAAGAACTGAAAGATGGGAGATTCGAATGTCTTTCGTGAGTGCTTTTAGTTCCGCTCAATATGTCGATCGCTTGCTTCTGAAGGTTTTCATGAGCGATTCAGGAGAATTTTTCAGTTTACTGCCTTTACTTTGAAGCGACCTTCAACCTTTCTTAAACTAATACTTCGACGGTATAAGTCAACTGAAAAAGACTTGAAGCTTATTATGTTTTGAAATTGATCGCTATTTTTTTGAATAGTGACTTTAAAGTATTTGATATTCGGTGAATTTTTAAGTGAAGGAAATTGAGGCAAATTTTAAAAAAGAACAAAGTATCATGGCCTAATTAATGTGCATTGAGAATGCATGCCGCTACTTTATTTCATGGTCAAAAAATAATCAGGAACGTCGACGACTTTAGAAGGTGTGACTTCTGAAGCTTTCTAACTGGGTCCCGAGTGCAACCGTAGTAGGTATTCGTAATGTGACGTAAATTATCTCTTTGCTCATATACAGGCCTCTTCTTAAGCAGAAGCCCATTTCGAATGGAAGCCAGTGTTGACGACTCATGAAAAGCGGAAGCCCTGTTTTGAATACATGCGTCTTTTTCTTTATAAGTTTGTTCCTCGACAAGGTCAAAAACTTTTCTAAATCACTCGTTTAAGAACGCTTAAATACTTGCTGTCAGTGATCTTTGTTGTTATTTCTTGTAGACGCTCCGACGCAGTATTTCACTAGCTACTGCTGTAAGTAATAAGATGCAGTAACGATCATTAGAAATAAAACTTTACTTCTGAAAAGATTTCGTCACTGTGTTGCTTTCGAAGTCTGCTAAAATTAAAGACGCTGCAGCCTCAACTCAAGCATATATGGTACTGTGCATCGTAATGGGCGTCTAGAGGTTATCTATGTTGCAGTGCAGTGCTGGGGACTAAATTGAATGGTACTTGTACGGGAGCTATGGGCCTGGAGTTCTGAGATTCCGAAACGAGAATTTCATCGGAACTGTCGTCGCTGCTAGTACCATCAAGTGATAGAAACACAAATGCTGAGGATATATCATCAAGCTTGATCTTCAAGCTGATGGTGACCTGACAAGTGTAGTTGTGGTGTAATAAAGTCATAACGGTTCCGTTGCATATTGGCAGCACTAGAATTGGTCGTTGATTGTATGGGGTAGCGTATCGTAATGGACGATTATCGCTCAGCGAAGGCATTGTTCACGGTGGTCCATCTGTCACATATCGCTCCTTTTAGCGCATAATTACTGCTTCCGCTTCTCATGCCGGCCCTCACCCCTCAACCTCATCCCAGCATTTGCATTTCTTCACTTTGCTGATTAAACTGAAGCCATTATCTGATTGCTGATCCCGTCTACTTTTCTAGGCGCTTTTAATGCTTA
>JPKZ01002567.1:147811-163248 GCA_000803305.1 Toxocara canis | reverse complement strand
CCCCCCAACCCCCCTCCCCCCCCCCCCCTCTTCCCCCCACTCACTTCAAGTTACTCCCCAATTGCATGCAGAAAAACAGATGGAATACGATCCTTATTTGTTGTACTTGAGCGTTGATTTCAGTTGATAATGTTTGCAAATCGTAGAAATTTGTGAATCGTATTTTCTTATTTCAAGTAACACATTTAATTCCAGTATAGGTGTGTTGTTAATTAATCGTGCTGATAAACTTACAGAATGCGTAGAAGTTTCTCATTTATTTTCGCTTCAGCGTTTTTGAGTTGAAGCGAAAACGGAAATGGGCTTAATTTAGTTGTTTGTGACTTCAAATGAATCCTTTAGATCGGTCGTCGTACGATTCTACGCATTTACGGTCTCGCTTGCACTCATTGTGCTTGCTATTATTGATCGAAATTTTGATCATCATTTTTGAACCGTGATCAAAAATAGAACTGTTTAACGTTGACTTGGCCGGTATTTCGATGGTGGTCCTAATTATAACTATTTGAAACGCATATCCAATATCTTCAAACGATTACCTTGTGATCCTTCGTGTAAGCGATTCTACGACGACGACGCCACTAGAGAGACGAGACTGTTAGGCGTTCTAAGTATCACAATTTAATGGCAGTATTTTAAGCCTCTTTAGGGTTTACTTAAGCTAAGAAGTTTGTCGTATACTCAAGAGATTAGGTAGAAGATTGGGAAATGCGCGAAAGCTCTCCTCCCATCATCATTTTCATTCATTCGATTTTGGTTGGATAGTCGAGAATTATTCCAGGTGAGCTGTCAATGGGCCATCTGCTATCGATTATAATCCATTAGGAAACAGTGAGCGGCGGGTGCAATGCTAGCTAGCTAGCGTACGCTTGCAATGCTCTTTGCTTTACCCCTCAACTACCGTAATCTATTGCCGCTATGGCTATGGTTGCTTCTGATGCTAGCTGCTGGTTGCTAGTTGGGATATTGAATGACATAGACGAGTGATTCGGCAACGTTTTACGGCATCCAAACGACCAACGCATAAAGTGTTCAACGTTCTAATTGACAATGTTGTTTATCTAAACGTTGACGTTGCTCTTACCGCTCCGCTCCAATTTCCTCTCAGCTGCTCCAATAGGTTTTCGTATTCGAAACCCTTTCGTCTCATCCTCATATGCAAATTTCCGCTCAATTTAACAAAATCAAAAACCAAACAAAGTATGTATGCCCTCTTACATGACGATATGCTCATCCAAATTCCATTCTAATCCTGCTACGCTTTAAAACTGCGGCTCTATCTTTCGCAACTAAACAATCACATAATGTCAGCTATATGGATGGAGTCATCAGCAGTTAACGGTTTGGGGGAGCCAAATGAGTTTTCCATGTTTCAATGTCACTCTATTGTTTTACCTTAATATGTACTTCTCTGAAATATCGTATATACAGTAAGCAGAAGTTAAAGCGCATGAGTATCGTATCTGCATTCGATGCTTTCCTTAGGCAGCCGCGCAGAACAAATCCAGTTTGCATAATCCGCGTTGGCATGAATCCATTCGTCGCAGCACAACTCGTTTGGTCGACGTCAAAGGGGGTTCCAACAGGCGGTGAAGCTGGTTGTCCAAAAGCGCCTTCAGAAAGAAAATTGCTGCTCTTTTTTGTCGGCTATATCTGCTCAAAGTACCGCCGCCATCTTTCATCTACATTTTTTCTTAATTGCGGAGAATAATTGCCGGCTCATAAAGTCGGTAGTTGCTCGTCGTTTTTCTATGAACAAAAGGGGATAAAAATGTGGCACATTGAACGGAAGCCACTGGTAAGAAGTAAGCTAAACGCATATCCAATATCTTCAAACGATTACCTTGTGATCCTTCGTGTAAGCGATTCTACGACGACGACGCCACTAGAGAGACGAGACTGTTAGGCGTTCTAAGTATCACAATTTAATGGCAGTATTTTAAGCCTCTTTAGGGTTTACTTAAGCTAAGAAGCTTGTCGTATACTCAAGAGATTAGGTAGAAGACTGGGAAATGCGCGAAAGCTCTCCTCCCATCATCATTTTCATTCATTCGATTTTGGTTGGATAGTCGAGAATTATTCCAGGTGAGCTGTCAATGGGCCATCTGCTATCGATTATAATCCATTAGGAAACAGTGAGCGGCGGGTGCAATGCTAGCTAGCTAGCGTACGCTTGCAATGCTCTTTGCTTTACCCCTCAACTACCGTAATCTATTGCCGCTATGGCTATGGTTGCTTCTGATGCTAGCTGCTGGTTGCTAGTTGGGATATTGAATGACATAGACGAGTGATTCGGCAACGTTTTACGGCATCCAAACGACCAACGCATAAAGTGTTCAACGTTCTAATTGACAATGTTGTTTATCTAAACGTTGACGTTGCTCTTACCGCTCCGCTCCAATTTCCTCTCAGCTGCTCCAATAGGTTTTCGTATTCGAAACCCTTTCGTCTCATCCTCATATGCAAATTTCCGCTCAATTTAACAAAATCAAAAACCAAACAAAGTATGTATGCCCTCTTACATGACGATATGCTCATCCAAATTCCATTCTAATCCTGCTACGCTTTAAAACTGCGGCTCTATCTTTCGCAACTAAACAATCACATAATGTCAGCTATATGGATGGAGTCATCAGCAGTTAACGGTTTGGGGGAGCCAAATGAGTTTTCCATGTTTCAATGTCACTCTATTGTTTTACCTTAATATGTGCTTCTCTGAAATATCGTATATACAGTAAGCAGAAGTTAAAGCGCATGAGTATCGTATCTGCATTCGATGCTTTCCTTAGGCAGCCGCGCAGAACAAATCCAGTTTGCATAATCCGCGTTGGCATGAATCCATTCGTCGCAGCACAACTCGTTTGGTCGACGTCAAAGGGGGTTCCAACAGGCGGTGAAGCTGGTTGTCCAAAAGCGCCTTCAGAAAGAAAATTGCTGCTCTTTTTTGTCGGCTATATCTGCTCAAAGTACCGCCGCCATCTTTCATCTACATTTTTTCTTAATTGCGGAGAATAATTGCCGGCTCATAAAGTCGGTAGTTGCTCGTCGTTTTTCTATGAACAAAAGGGGATAAAAATGTGGCACATTGAACGGAAGCCACTGGTAAGAAGTAAGCGTTAATTTTCGCCCTAAAAAGATCATAGGACCCTTGGTTCCTTGGTCAAGTGGGGAAAAAAAAAGTGCCTAACTGCGTGCTTGAAGTGCTTTTCGAGCATTCACGCCACTGATCGGTGCACCTTTGGCTAGATAGGACTGAGCTACATATTACTCACTTAGTTAAACTACAAGCTTCTTTGTGATACTTTATGGCTAAATTCAGCAACGAAGAGTATTTCAAGTGGAATTGAATCTGTAGTGTTTGTAGTTAGTTCGCTAGTATTACCGTTTCTAAGAACGTCTTGACAAAAAAGCTCTCATCTGAACCTACTGTATGAACTCGATCGCTCATTTGGTGTCTGCTTACTTTCTTTTCGGAGTAGAATTCAAGAATACGAATATTGGGTTTCTCTTGAAGAATCATGTCGACTACATTCTTGAATTCTTTCCCGCGCGGGAATTCTAGAATATGGTCGATGTGATTCTTTTAGTAAGGACCTAAAAGAAAAACCTGGGACCATCTGTTAGATGACATCTGAAGCCAAAGCTTGCTTTTACATGCGGGGCGGCTACATGTTTTCATGAGCATCGCATGAACTTTCAAATCAGCACATTTGATGTGCTCTGTTGGCGGATAAAAGCGAATGCGTAAATGGTCTAAAACATATGTATGTGATCGTATCTACGGAATGCGCTTCAAGAATCGCCATGTTCTTTTGCATCCGAAATTCCGGTGAAGCGAAGCGTGCATAAGGTGCATGAGCAGCGATCGAGTAGTGTGGCAATGGTGTGCGACGAGCGGTGGTGTGTCGCGCATTGGGAGCACCCCAGTCTCGTGAATAATAAATGATAATTTCGTGTGTTAGCATGATATGTGGCATGCACTGCGTCCGTCATCCCTTGCACGCTTAACCCCTAAATTCTGACATTCTCTCAATGCGGCATCCACGGTTCAGTGAAACACCAAACCGATCGTCATTGTTTGGCCGAATCGGCTGAACGGTAGATATCTAAGATCAACTGCGTTTCCGCTTCACCATCCTTTGAGACATCACTGAAGCCCTCGTGGCTGACGAGGATGTGCCTTCGTAAGGAAAGAGTTTAATTGATCCACTGAAGCAGCGTTCGGTTGTGTTGATGCGGTTAGTGCTACATAGCATATGGTGTAGGTTAGGAGATGGAACGTAGTGAGGAGGACACGGCATTTTGTGGGGAGAGTTACAGGAGGGTAGGGAGCATTTTGACTTGAGAGGGGCGAGCCCAACAAAAAGATTAGGGGCTATCCCAACAAAAAAAAACCCGACGAGCACCACCGACTAAAAGTCGAAGAGTTGTCAGGAAAGCAAATGACAGTATAAGTTTACGAAGCAGGAGGTCAAGAAGCAACTACGGAAGGGGGGGGGGATCTCGTCACGAAGGTTCATCTAGTAGAGAAATTCGGCAAAGTGAACGAGGACCGTAGCTAAAAACAGGGCACGGATGTCGACTATGAAGGAGTGGGGGGAGGACGTCGAGGACCGCTTTGAGCGGACGAAGAGCGACCTCGACCAAAAGGTGCGGCGAACAAATAATCGGAAATCTTTCGAGAGTGCTCGAAAAGGACCATACTGGGTAATGAATTTCGCGCAAAATGCTATTCTACGTTGTGTAACACACTCCTGCCTTAATTGCACCTAGATTTTACCACATGACATGATGGACCTTTATTGCGCATGCGTACAGTGTTAATACGCTAGCATCGTTGCATCGAACGCTGCTTAGCTGATATACATAATTCTCGATCGAGGGCTTAAGTGCCGGTCCATTTAGCGAGCTATTAAAACATTTCTGGAATTCAGATTGACATGAACTAAACAAAGGAGGGGACCTAAAGAGGATTTTATGAGTCTAAACATAACCACAGAGATGCGTCCCTCATATTTTTAATTTCAATCACCTTATATATTTTTCCGATAGGTATATGGCGCCTCTAATACTCTTGAAATCATCATAAACAAGGATACAAAATTTTGTTTTTGCAGTAAGCGATAAACATTTATGCGCAAGCAATCAAAACAAATTACTTTGAAGAGCTCCAAAGATACAAGAGTCGGAGAGTTTGCGTAACAACTCGTAATCGAACATGCAATGTGTACAGTCTTTACTCGTCACCATACGTCTAACTTGGTCGGGCAACTTCTAGTAAGACTTATTTTCAGAGAATTGTGTTTTGTGCATTTGTGGAAAATGTGATGAGCCGATTCGTGATCGCTATTTATTGAAAGTGCTTGATCGATCGTATCATGCACAGTGTCTTCGATGCGCACATTGCGAGCAACCACTTACTTCCAAATGTTACCTTAAAGGTGGACAACCATTCTGCAAGGATCACTTCTATAAGTAAGCGAACTTTTTTACAAAAGAAAAACTATTTTGCCCCATTTCGCGAATAATATTTGTTTCAGTAGCTCTTGCGTATAGTCAAACGTTAAAATGGGTAATTTTATATTACCTATGTGCATGATCGTACGTGTACAGTTTTTTTCAAGGAAAATAACTCGCATACTGCCCCCACTAAGGATTGTCGATGTACCCCGAATGGAGTAATTTATTGGCGGTTGAAAAACATCATAACTTCTGGAGTACCACTACCGAAGTATCATAGCAGTTACTGCACAGACAGCATGAACTGGAATATGCAAGTCAAGTGTCGCTTTTACTTTTCTGCCTACTTCTCTGTTCACTCACTTTTCCGTTTATTGGGGGAAGGAGGGAGAGGAGGAGGATGCTTTAAACAGTGCCTTAATTTCTTCCCTTATTGCTGTTGTCGATCGGCTTCGACAGGATGTAAAGCGCTGATTGAGAAGAGGTCATCGACTAGGCAGGCAGGATAAGAATACATATTTACTGATCATTCTTACTTTTTCGTAGATAAAGTTTTTGAAGTCTGGCATTTAATTCCATTATGGTTTGTTGATTGTCCGTTTTGTTTTCCATGACTTTCACGACTGGCATGGGACTTCCTCCTTCGAGAGCGGAGGTGTGGAGGGAGCTGTTCTCCCTTCCAAATATGACCTCTCATTCTTATCCGGGAAGCCTTACTCTCCCCTAGCTCTTCGCTACGTTCCCGACTCCGTTCTTCCCTGCCGTTCTAGCAGGGCTGCGGACTGCAGAATTATGCAGTATATTTTTGAAAAAAAAAAACTTGGTAATGTTCCAGCGCCTCAAAGTGAGCATAGCTGCGTGCACCAGAACATTCTGATGGATGCCTCGTACCTTGCGAGGATTTTTTTCATAAACCTTTTGCATTATGCCCTTCGAGAGGAGGGAACCGAGGCGGGTGGGCTCCCATTCTTTCCTAAACAGCGTGGGAAGTAGGAAGAGAAGGAAGTGTCACTCCACCATCTCCATTCATCTCTCCATCTCCATTTCACCTTCATTCCTCTCTTAGCCNCGACAGCAGCAGTCAGCCATATCAAATCATAAATAGTACGGATCAGCTCGGGGGCAATAAAATTCCTTCCCTATAATTCGCGCACGCCTTTCACATGTTTCTATTTAGTAGATTTTGGTGTTAGGAATCTGTGCTTTATACATTTTTCATGAATGAAAATATCGATTTCCGCGAAATCAACCCAAATGCTCGTCCCGCATGAATCCTACGGAACACATTCACCATACAGTCAAAAAATACCTTCAATGCAAAATTTTCCTCCTTTTTTCATTACTAAACTATTCATTTCCCTTAAAAGTAAATTCCATTCCTTCAAAAGCCATAAATTGGTAAATTTTTCACCTTACGATGATCCAAGATTTTTCTTACTGTTTGTGAGACATTTTGAAGTTAGATACTTCAAGGTGCGGAGATCAGATGGCGTGCATTCGTTAAATCCAATCATTTTTTAAAAATACAATGAGGAATAGTTTAAAGACGAAACCACAACCATACGCAAGCATGCTTGTGCTGACATCATATATAAAGTAAGGTTCCTGGTTTCAGTTGAATGAACTCCTTCGAATGCTTTAATCTACCTGTTTGTTGAGCAATTGAAGGTTTCTCTAAGATGTTTGTTAGGTAATTATGTTTTTGAACGGTTAATTTCTTCATTATATTAGTCAGTTATTTTCTGATTACCAGAACACTTACAACGGGTAGATACAGGTTTTTCTGAGGATAAATTTCTTCTACTTTTTATTCCTTTCAGCTCAATGTTTTTGTGGGAGTAGCTAGCTGTTCGTTGTTTTTTTCACTTTGTTGTCCTACGATTATAAGCGATCACAACAAACTCGCATATCAAATAGATTTTCTCATGAAAATATCGAACTAATTTTGCATTTGCTTAATGTTTTAATTTTTTTAAAGATTTTTTTTGTCGTTGAATTTTTTATGTAATTTTAGATTTTTTAAATATAAATAATTTATTAACTCGACTTTCATATCAGATAGATTTTCAAAATAACTAACTTTGCGTCTAACTAATTTAACTAATGTGCATGCAAAAGCGTTCATGCATGCGCACAGCTATACGGAAAAAATAAAGATTTCGCAATCGATGAAATTTTCTTCGCTAATAATTGACAAGTTGACATTTACTTAATTAATTAGTTTTACGTTGAACCAGTTCAAAATATTCGTACTGTTGTGATAGTTCAAGCAGCGTTAATAAACAACGTTTATATTGAAAAAATGAGAAATGAAAAAAATGAAGTTAAAAAAATGAAATGAAAAAATGAAATGTTTATGAAAAAATGGAAAATGGAAAAAAAACGAAAAAATGAAAAAATGAGCAAACGTTTATATTGACTTAGCAATGCTTTGAGCATGGTTGGCGTATCACTGTCACCAAGTAATCGCTAAAACGTGGAATGTGAGGAACTAGCATGCGAGTCGGGTCGATTGTATTGCACAACCAACAACTAACGACAGAAATAGTGTAGCGTAGATGAAGACATACAGGTTGCTGATTTCTCGGCAAGTTTAAGCTTCATAAACGAGCTTGCTTCGATGCTGGATGTTCGGAATGATACAGACTACAGTATGGTATTATCAATGCATGATACGAGAAGAGATCATCATCTTTCGTTTCTATCGCTTATCTAACCGATCAATTAGCTTAGAATCTTCTAAGCACGCCATCTTGTTTATTCGCTGCTTAGTAATACTCTAAGCGTCACATGTTGGCTGAGGTATTCTTAGACTCTAAAGGTTAATGAAGATACTAATTGAATTAGATTTGATTAATTATTATTAGCAGAAGGTTTTATAACCTCTATGCACAATTATGATATCGCACACCGACAGCGAATAAGAAATCACAGATTCGTAAAAAAAAGTCATAAAATCACAGCAGTATTACATCACAGAAAAACCGTTGTGCTGCCATCGAACTCATAAGTTCGATTCGGTTCGATTCAGTATCATTGAAGGATAACACTGGAAGGTTCCCCTCCCCCAACATCGGGAAAGATTTTTTCCCGTAGTAATTTCGAATATGTAGAATGATGTTTTCAATCGTTTGTGTGCAACACAAGTCAGTAGATTACTAGAAATATATCTGCTTTTCTGCATACTGCGAATGGTAATCTCAGCTCTCACAATACTACGATTGGAAATGTGCGCAGTTTGCAGCCTCTGAAAAGATCGTATTTTTAAAGTGAAAGCATTCAAAATTCTTTATTCATGTGAGTTATGTTGAATATTTATCGATATTTCCAAGATTTGATATTTTAAAATCCATTATTGCTATTTGTTCTCTTAATTTATCAATTTTTTAATTAAAATATTTCTGCCGTTTATCTAAAACGACCTTGGCGATCATTCAAGTAAAATAAGTTCAAAGTTAGATCGCCGTTTTTATGGCCGTTTTCAGACTAGAAACTAATGGAATCGGTGGAGCATATGGAGTCAGCAAGCGTATTGTCAGGTAAAATTTCACTTTGATTAGTATTGAGAGCGCATTGAATAGTAAGAGTGTAGAGAGAATCACTGCTAGAAATAGCGATACGACCTTCTGTCGCACAGCCCCCAAGTGATTCTCTTCGCCTGTGCTCCAGCACTTTATAAATGCAGACAGTTTCAAGTTCCCAGAATCGGTAAAATTTCAGGCGTTTTGGAACGAAATGTTCCGTGTGCGAAGAGGGTATTTGTCCAGATACGGTCGTTCGACGAGCCAACGATCACGTTTATCATGTGGCTTGTTTCCAGTGCGTTATCTGTAAAAGGGAGTTGAGAACAGGCGAAGAGTTCTACCTTATTCCGACTGATGGGCGTCTCGTTTGTAAAACTGATTATGAAATGGCAAAGAATAAAGGTAAGTTGTCATTAGACTTTTATTCTTTCCATTTTGCATTTGTACAAGATTGGCAATATATGTGCAGTAATATCAGTGAATGTATTTTACTGTGATACAGATGGGGTTATGCATGTGACACAGATGGGATTATACAGGTGGTACAGATGGGTTTAGCAACAGGTGGTACAGATACGATGCTTTACACTGTACTATGAAAGGCAAAAAATTGTAGTCTTCTTTTTGTTTCCGTTTTAAATGAGCAACCGCAATGGCGTCATAGTGAAACATCTGAAGGAACACCACCTTCACAGAGAATTACTAGCAAAACGAAGGCCTAATTGCTGAAAATACTTTTCATATTTTTTGTATGTTTCAGAATCAGACGTTGATTGTAATAATAAACGACCAAGAACTACAATATCGGCGAAAAGCCTCGAGACATTAAAGCAAGCTTATCAGGCTAGTTCGAAACCGGCAAGGCATGTTCGTGAACAGCTTGCTGCTGATACCGGTCTTGACATGAGAGTTGTACAGGTAAGTTAACATTTCACATGGGCCTTACTTGTTTATCGGAATACAAATGAGGGATTTAAAAACTGATTTAAAATGTCGGCGTTTTTCCCGACAGTTTAGATTTCGAATGGAATCGAATCGAATCTTTTATTTAGTCGATAGGCAGGAACTACCTTTACGACAGTGCAAAGATGATACAAATATGATACAAAGGGGCACTCAAATGCAATCACAATAAAAATAGCACGTCACAACACATCACTACACTTCACTATTCAGCTCACTTTGTTTTTTGAAATTTGTAGTAGAATGACAAGCTTGATCGGAATTTTCGATTCACCTCTACCAGATACAACATTTCTCGTTTCGATTCTAACCGCAAACTTTTTCTGCTTCTTCAAATTAGATTTTTGGCCTTCATTTCTTCTCAAAGAAAACAACAAAATCAGAGAAGTACAACTTTTATAGGTTTGGTTTCAAAATCGTCGAGCAAAAGAGAAACGATTGAAAAAAGATGCAGGCAGACGATGGGCTGCATATGGAGTTCCGAAAGGAATCGACAGTGATAGCGCATCTCCTGAGGACAGCATCTGTCACAGTCCTATTTACAGTCAGTGATTTGTGTTCTATGTTTTTGTTTCGTTTCCATAAGCCAACGTTACTCTCATTTCCCCACTTACTTCTTAGTAGTTAATTTAAAAAGTCTTTCTAATTCTATAACATGGCAAGTAAATGGAGATATGAAAATTTGAAATGTGGGGGGGGGGGGGGGGGGGGGACAAGAGCAAACCAGACAAGCGCGTATTGTTATCCTCGTTATAACAATCGTTAAGACCACCAGCAATAATACATTGCATGTTGGTGGCACACAACTGAGCTATGACTTCGAGAATTTCTTTCCTTTCAGTGGCATTACGATAGGAAGGCAAGTTAGTAACGATTGTATAGAACATTTTATCGCAGGCAAACTCGACACAAAGCACCGTACATCCGGAGGGAAAGTGCGCAACATAAATTTCAACCTAAAACGTAAATCCGATAGCCAAGTTTCCGAAGTAAGTGTTACATAGCAATTCTTACTCCGACAGCTTACTGACAATGCGTAACCATAGAAATAAATAAGTGCATATTAAGCCAAAAATTTCGACCCCACTGTTGGTAACTAACTCTGGTGTTACTACTCCTTACCATGAGCGCATCTGGCCGCTACGTATCGCCGGAGGAGCTGTTGTTCGTTATATGTGGATGGAGCCTTTCTTGCCCCAATTTATCAACATACCTCTCAGAGCTGTGTGAGAGTGGATGGTTGGAGGACTGCGTTTAGGGAGCGAACTGCAACGAGCTCTATTGTTATAAACAAAAAATACCGCTCAGCCGCTTCCGTTCGACCGAGCCGCCGGTGCAATTATCGAGGGTACAAATTTCAAATGAAGTTATTCTTATACTTGGCGACAAACACGTAGAACTTGCGCATCAGTGTGACTGTTACCAAGAAATGCCTTGTTGGGCTTACGACGCTCAATGTTGATGATTTCAGTATGGAAGATTTCGATTGGTATTCGATTTACAAAGAGAACGCGAAGAATGCGCCAATCTGCAATTTCATCCACAGCGGAAATCAACCCAAATGCTCGTCCCGCATGAATCCTACGGAACACATTCACCATACAGTCAAAAAATACCTTCAATGCAAAATTTTCCTCCTTTTTTCATTACTAAACTATTCATTTCCCTTAAAAGTAAATTCCATTCCTTCAAAAGCCATAAATTGGTAAATTTTTCACCTTACGATGATCCAAGATTTTTCTTACTGTTTGTGAGACATTTTGAAGTTAGATACTTCAAGGTGCGGAGATCAGATGGCGTGCATTCGTTAAATCCAATCATTTTTTAAAAATACAATGAGGAATAGTTTAAAGACGAAACCACAACCATACGCAAGCATGCTTGTGCTGACATCATATATAAAGTAAGGTTCCTGGTTTCAGTTGAATGAACTCCTTCGAATGCTTTAATCTACCTGTTTGTTGAGCAATTGAAGGTTTCTCTAAGATGTTTGTTAGGTAATTATGTTTTTGAACGGTTAATTTCTTCATTATATTAGTCAGTTATTTTCTGATTACCAGAACACTTACAACGGGTAGATACAGGTTTTTCTGAGGATAAATTTCTTCTACTTTTTATTCCTTTCAGCTCAATGTTTTTGTGGGAGTAGCTAGCTGTTCGTTGTTTTTTTCACTTTGTTGTCCTACGATTATAAGCGATCACAACAAACTCGCATATCAAATAGATTTTCTCATGAAAATATCGAACTAATTTTGCATTTGCTTAATGTTTTAATTTTTTTAAAGATTTTTTTTGTCGTTGAATTTTTTATGTAATTTTAGATTTTTTAAATATAAATAATTTATTAACTCGACTTTCATATCAGATAGATTTTCAAAATAACTAACTTTGCGTCTAACTAATTTAACTAATGTGCATGCAAAAGCGTTCATGCATGCGCACAGCTATACGGAAAAAATAAAGATTTCGCAATCGATGAAATTTTCTTCGCTAATAATTGACAAGTTGACATTTACTTAATTAATTAGTTTTACGTTGAACCAGTTCAAAATATTCGTACTGTTGTGATAGTTCAAGCAGCGTTAATAAACAACGTTTATATTGAAAAAATGAGAAATGAAAAAAATGAAGTTAAAAAAATGAAATGAAAAAATGAAATGTTTATGAAAAAATGGAAAATGGAAAAAAAACGAAAAAATGAAAAAATGAGCAAACGTTTATATTGACTTAGCAATGCTTTGAGCATGGTTGGCGTATCACTGTCACCAAGTAATCGCTAAAACGTGGAATGTGAGGAACTAGCATGCGAGTCGGGTCGATTGTATTGCACAACCAACAACTAACGACAGAAATAGTGTAGCGTAGATGAAGACATACAGGTTGCTGATTTCTCGGCAAGTTTAAGCTTCATAAACGAGCTTGCTTCGATGCTGGATGTTCGGAATGATACAGACTACAGTATGGTATTATCAATGCATGATACGAGAAGAGATCATCATCTTTCGTTTCTATCGCTTATCTAACCGATCAATTAGCTTAGAATCTTCTAAGCACGCCATCTTGTTTATTCGCTGCTTAGTAATACTCTAAGCGTCACATGTTGGCTGAGGTATTCTTAGACTCTAAAGGTTAATGAAGATACTAATTGAATTAGATTTGATTAATTATTATTAGCAGAAGGTTTTATAACCTCTAATGCAAATTATGATATCGCACACCGACAGCGAATAAGAAATCACAGATTCGTAAAAAAAAAGTCATAAAATCACAGCAGTATTACATCACAGAAAAACCGTTGTGCTGCCATCGAACTCATAAGTTCGATTCGGTTCGATTCAGTATCATTGAAGGATAACACTGGAAGGTTCCCCTCCCCCAACATCGGGAAAGATTTTTTCCCGTAGTAATTTCGAATATGTAGAATGATGTTTTCAATCGTTTGTGTGCAACACAAGTCAGTAGATTACTAGAAATATATCTGCTTTTCTGCATACTGCGAATGGTAATCTCAGCTCTCACAATACTACGATTGGAAATGTGCGCAGTTTGCAGCCTCTGAAAAGATCGTATTTTTAAAGTGAAAGCATTCAAAATTCTTTATTCATGTGAGTTATGTTGAATATTTATCGATATTTCCAAGATTTGATATTTTAAAATCCATTATTGCTATTTGTTCTCTTAATTTATCAATTTTTTAATTAAAATATTTCTGCCGTTTATCTAAAACGACCTTGGCGATCATTCAAGTAAAATAAGTTCAAAGTTAGATCGCCGTTTTTATGGCCGTTTTCAGACTAGAAACTAATGGAATCGGTGGAGCATATGGAGTCAGCAAGCGTATTGTCAGGTAAAATTTCACTTTGATTAGTATTGAGAGCGCATTGAATAGTAAGAGTGTAGAGAGAATCACTGCTAGAAATAGCGATACGACCTTCTGTCGCACAGCCCCCAAGTGATTCTCTTCGCCTGTGCTCCAGCACTTTATAAATGCAGACAGTTTCAAGTTCCCAGAATCGGTAAAATTTCAGGCGTTTTGGAACGAAATGTTCCGTGTGCGAAGAGGGTATTTGTCCAGATACGGTCGTTCGACGAGCCAACGATCACGTTTATCATGTGGCTTGTTTCCAGTGCGTTATCTGTAAAAGGGAGTTGAGAACAGGCGAAGAGTTCTACCTTATTCCGACTGATGGGCGTCTCGTTTGTAAAACTGATTATGAAATGGCAAAGAATAAAGGTAAGTTGTCATTAGACTTTTATTCTTTCCATTTTGCATTTGTACAAGATTGGCAATATATGTGCAGTAATATCAGTGAATGTATTTTACTGTGATACAGATGGGGTTATGCATGTGACACAGATGGGATTATACAGGTGGTACAGATGGGTTTAGCAACAGGTGGTACAGATACGATGCTTTACACTGTACTATGAAAGGCAAAAAATTGTAGTCTTCTTTTTGTTTCCGTTTTAAATGAGCAACCGCAATGGCGTCATAGTGAAACATCTGAAGGAACACCACCTTCACAGAGAATTACTAGCAAAACGAAGGCCTAATTGCTGAAAATAGTTTTCATATTTTTTGTATGTTTCAGAATCAGACGTTGATTGTAATAATAAACGACCAAGAACTACAATATCGGCGAAAAGCCTCGAGACATTAAAGCAAGCTTATCAGGCTAGTTCGAAACCGGCAAGGCATGTTCGTGAACAGCTTGCTGCTGATACCGGTCTTGACATGAGAGTTGTACAGGTAAGTTAACATTTCACATGGGCCTTACTTGTTTATCGGAATACAAATGAGGGATTTAAAAACTGATTTAAAATGTCGGCGTTTTTCCCGACAGTTTAGATTTCGAATGGAATCGAATCGAATCTTTTATTTAGTCGATAGGCAGGAACTACCTTTACGACAGTGCAAAGATGATACAAATATGATACAAAGGGGCACTCAAATGCAATCACAATAAAAATAGCACGTCACAACACATCACTACACTTCACTATTCAGCTCACTTTGTTTTTTGAAATTTGTAGTAGAATGACAAGCTTGATCGGAATTTTCGATTCACCTCTACCAGATACAACATTTCTCGTTTCGATTCTAACCGCAAACTTTTTCTGCTTCTTCAAATTAGATTTTTGGCCTTCATTTCTTCTCAAAGAAAACAACAAAATCAGAGAAGTACAACTTTTATAGGTTTGGTTTCAAAATCGTCGAGCAAAAGAGAAACGATTGAAAAAAGATGCAGGCAGACGATGGGCTGCATATGGAGTTCCGAAAGGAATCGACAGTGATAGCGCATCTCCTGAGGACAGCATCTGTCACAGTCCTATTTACAGTCAGTGATTTGTGTTCTATGTTTTTGTTTCGTTTCCATAAGCCAACGTTACTCTCATTTCCCCACTTACTTCTTAGTAGTTAATTTAAAAAGTCTTTCTAATTCTATAACATGGCAAGTAAATGGAGATATGAAAATTTGAAATGTGGGG
>JPKZ01002567.1:115667-135186 GCA_000803305.1 Toxocara canis | reverse complement strand
TGTGCTGAAAATAACGATAATGAAACAATTTTTGCGTGGAAAAAAAAGTGTCAAAAATTTTTTTAACGGAGAACAAACATATTTTTATATATTTCATATTTTCATTCAAATATCGGCCTTTTTTCACATTAGCATTGCTCACATTTATTTGTTGTTTAATGCAAATTTGTAAACTTACCACTATAGAGTTTTCCAACTCATGGCCCATCGTAACTGGGAGAGATCAGATTGGGAAAAAATCTTTTGTTAGAACGAATAAAAGTGATAGAGACGGACTATGCAAGTTTCAATCAAGCTTGGTGGTGTTTGTTAGTAATACTTGTAGTGCGAATTCCTATTTTTGACCTGTATATATGTTTTAGATGGATGCAGCGGCGCTGAAGAAGAAAGAGGAAGAATTCGCAAAGGTTAAAACGTTCATTTTACTTCTGTTTTTTGTTGTATCCTAAAAAGAACACATTAAAGTAACTCATTTGGAATGATATGAGCTGTGATGTTTTGTTAAAATTTGCACTAAAATAGTTTTCGAAGACGATTTCCGCTGGGATGAATGACCTTTAGTTGACATTATATGTTTGATGATCACTTCTGTTTGTTCATGAGTTCAACCAAAAATATGCTTGAAGTGAAGCAGTTTCACAGACTCATACAACTTCCGGTAGAGAAATTAGACCTTTTGTGCTTTGAAAATTCAGAAAGAAAAGAATCCCCCAAACGATACAATCTCAGATCAGCAAGTCGGCTGCAGGGCGAATCGAACTCTAGCATTCATTGTATGAGGGACTGAGCTGTGAATAAATGAACAAGCAAAGGATCACCTCAAAAAAAATCTGTTATAGCACTCCAACACGATAGCATAATGTAATGGACAAGGTTAATGGTCCAGTCTTGTTGTCACCTCATCTGCCCCATAACAACGTTCCAATCAAAAAGTGGAGTCGAACAAATGAGACTTATTGGTCCTTGATCTTTGAGCTTACACGGTTGAGAATGTGAACGATAAAGGATTGTTTTCAGAAGGCTGGAAATTCGCTACAGATGAACGAATGGTATCACGGTTTGATGCCACGAGAAGAGATCGAAGAAATGTTGCATGCAGATGGAGATTTCATTGTAAGACGTACAGAGGTCTGTTTGGTTTGGAACTTCTTTCACTGCTTGAAACACCACAACTAACTGATCAAGAACCGCCGTTGTGTATGTGAATGTATGTCTTTATGCAAGAAGAGATTTTTTAACTTAGGCAACAGGCTGACTCTAGCTGATATCGCAAATATTGTCTACGACTAGATTTCAGTGCGTCGTCATTTCATATAGTATTTCATATATCTCCTCATTTTGCTTGCCATCAGCGGTTAATATTATCAGTTATCATTTATCATATTATTTATCATATCAGGTTAATATTATCGATTACAATATTTATCATAAGCGAGTATATTTGCTTGAAATTGTTGTTGTTTTAGGTTGGTGGTAAAACACGACTCGCAGTTTCTGTTATGAACAAAAGCCGAATACGTCACATCCTTCTGATGCTTTCAGATGGGCAATGGAGTCTTCGCAATGTCAGTTTTTTTTAACGTTATCTTTTCTGAATATTGCAAACCCTTGAAGTGAGACTGCACTCCTGCAACGGTTTAATTGCACTCCGAGGTCGCACAAACCCTTCACTCGAGTTCATTCCCTCTCTCTAGTTTAGTCGTTCCTTCGTTTGAATATGCCACTTCGCGAAAATCCTTCTGAACTCGTCCCTTCTTTAGTTTATTTTCTTTCACTCTTCGGAAATATCACTCAGCACAAGAACTTCCTGTCGCATTCAATATCCCCCTCCAATTAAATCCCTCATTCAGGCGAGCTGAAATGCTATAATCTCTGTGGATTTCAATTCGAGGGTACATGATATGCACATAACTTTGCGGAGTATGCTCCATTATTGCTTCTTGATAGGACAAGGTGGGAGCATTACCGGAATGACCAAAAACGACGAGAAGTAATAAGTACAAAACACTCCGCAGTTAATGCGTAATGGTCAAAAACACTTATCATAGGGCAGTTATAAGATGAGGAAAAATTTTAGATTTTTCTGAGTGAAGTGGAGGATGGAAAAGGAGGAATTTAATGGAAGAATATGCGAATTTCTTTTTCACCACTTCCTCCTTCGGTTCTTAAAAATTCGTAAATCTTCGAATTCAGTCCCATTCCTTCCCTCTTCCACACAGTTTCCTTCTCAAATTAAGCAGTTGTTCCTTCGGACAGGCCGCTTCATCTTCTCCTCAAATTTGTTCCCTACAAAAAAAATTTCCTTCTCTCTTAACTTCGAAGATGCGCATTTACATATACCTCTCCCTGACCTTCCCTCGCCCTTCCTCCTCCCATTCCCACCTCACAGTTATGTCTACCCTTGGGGGAATTGAACTCGATGATTTATGGCGGACGAGTGTCTTTCACATAGAATTCAAACACCCATTTAGCTGCCAACTTGGTATGGCCTTTTGCGCGTTAAATTCCCAGCTATTTTCTATGCTTATTGCTGAAGTGGTGAGCTGCAGTGGCTTTTAAGCTTTTTTTGCAGCTAAAAATGCGCTCTATCAAATCACTTATTCTGGAGCATGTCAAACAGAGGATACCCGTGCAGGCTGATGGTTATTCATAATGTGTCACACTTCTTAAGTTTGCTTGAGCGGCATTATTTAGAGCATATAAGTGTATGTAAAGTATATAAAATATAAAGTATATGAAATAAATATAAAGTGCTACTGCTGCATCATCTTCTTCTTCTCAAATTAAACATGCCAATTACCATTAGTTATTGTTAAGTGTAAGTAGACGAACGCTGATAAAAGTAAGAAAAAAAAACGAAAAGAAATCAACGCATGCGACATTTTTTATGTGGACAGAGTTCGAAACATCAGCAAATTTTAGCTAAAGTAGCACCTAGAAAGTCTATAAGAAATAGGTCAGTCCACCAGCGAGCCTAAAGAGGAAGTCACAATTTTGAAGGCTATCGAGCAACCCGAAAAGCGAAGTCGATGTGAAGAAATTTCATAAGATAATAAATGAACGATGGTTCGAAAAGCTGATATATATATATATCATTTGTTGTAATGCTGTGGGTGACTTTTTGCATTAGACCGATAATGAACAACGAGTATACTCGATTTACTGTTATAGTGGTTTAAGTATACGACAAAATGAGTGTACTGAGTATAAGTATACTGCGAAATACTCCAGAAGGTTTACTGTTCGCACTTTTAGTCCGGTGATATCTTTCTAGAATTTTATAACAAAACAAATAATTCTCTACCGTCCAGGATTATCACTCAATTAGAGACTGTTCGTAAAGGTTTCATTTCTAGCTAAGTAGTTTAAAGTTTGAAGTTCAGACTTTGATTGGTGCTACAAAAAGTGCCGAGCTTATGAAAATGGTAGCTTTTAATGGTGATTAGCTGAACTTAAAGTATGTGCATAAGAAGTATGCTGTGTCTCTTTGAAACTGTAAGTAGCGACGCTTTCTTAGAAGAAATTGAAACGCATTGCAGGCACGCTTCTACAAACTCCCGTTCCTCGGCCCGATTACTATTTTCTACATGATCACGTCCTTGTGAAGGATCAAATAGGAGCCGGAGCGTTCGGAGACGTTCACATTGGTGTACTTACCAAGCCGGACGGTAAAAAAGTTGAGGTTGCCATTAAAAAACTCAAGGGCCTGATGACCAAAAAACAACGCGCTATTTTCATGAAGGTGATCGCGTTTATAATTATTTAAATCTTTGCACTTAAAGTCTAACTTTGCTGGATGTATTGTTTCACCAACTTATTTGCCCATTCTTTTTGCTTTTTTTAAACGTACCGTATCACCTTAGTTCCAAATCGAGGGGGACGTGAGGGGAGAGAAATCGCGCTGAGAAGACCAGAAATGGGGTATCGTCCCAACTTTCTCAGAAAAGAATGAGGAAATATATACAGCGAACCTCATCAACTATCAGATGACAGTCTAAAAACGGCTACCTAATTCTAATCATCGGCGCCTCTTGATACTTTAAAGGCGGCGATGATTAGAATAAGTATTAACTTTAAGTACTAAGTATTAAAAAGCGGTTGACTGAAGATCTAAGTTGTTCTCGATGAAACCAAGTAAAGGATACTGAATTTTATTTTCGTTTCAGGTTTCTAATACCTTTGGTAGCGGTACAAATTTGCGAGTCCCAGCGTTATGACTTCTGCTTTTCCCAGCTTCTGACTGTTGTTCGCTGAAATGAATAATTACTTTGATATGTTTCCACTGAATAAGTTCGTGCTGTCATAGTACAGATGAAATAGGTTTTCTTTTAACCTAAAGCTGAGAGGTGAGGTGATTTCCAACGTTAGCAGCTAAGAATGCGGTTGTAGAATGTAAACCGGAAAGGAGTCTTACTCCGCACGGGATGGGAAGATCAGCATTCGAACGTCCAAATTTCGTCAGGAATGCCGATTTTCAAATTTTGTATGTTCTAGCGGTAGACGATTTATCTAATGATAAATCCGCACACAAGCGATCTCCACTCAACCCTTCTCAATTGATAGTATGATTACCGCAATTTGCGTGGTTCTTTGAGGGTTTTAGTAGCATGCAAAATGTACAGATTTCACCTCGTCTATCGGAAAAAAAATCAAAAAACCACACCTTTTTGTTCCGTTGTTTTCTTCATAAATGTTGGCTTTTGCCTCCACAAATTATGGTAGGAAACCGGAGGGTTTCTCGCAACGTTTAGCCGAAGAAGTTGTCCTGCTAAATTCGAAAAAAAACTGGAAGGGAGGTGGGGTGGGGAGAAGGGGGGAGGTAACACGGGTAACATGTCCATATGTCTGTGGCCGATTTTTATAGGAAGCGAAGTTGATGAGGCGATTCAACCATCCAAACATAGTGAATCTGTTGGGCGTTGCACCGCAAGAAGATCCGGTGATGATACTGCTCGAACTTTGTCCCAATGGATCGTTGAATAAGAAGCTGAAGAGCAGTCCCTCTATACCGGTAGCCAAGTTGGTCGCCTACGCTACAGATGCTGCGCGCGGAATGTGCTATCTATCGGCGAGTACGGTTCGCGCTTTCAAAATCTCAGTAAAGTTTGTTTGCATCGATGAAATCGTATTTTGCGAAAACTAGTGAAACTGTTTATAAAAATGAAATTTCCTGGAATAAAAGCGACGAGATTTTTTTTTCGAGAAAAGAAGAGAAACATATCAATGCATACTGTGCATACGCATTCTTAAAAGCAGTTTTCCTAGGTCGAGTCTCCTCTAAGCAGAGTGAACATTAAGTTATTTATGGATTATCTACCTGAAATAAAACTCAGTTTAAAAAACAATCCCGCCAACCTTTAAAGGAGTTTTTTTTCGTTAAGGTGATTCATCGAGATATCGCGGCACGAAACTGTTTAATTGGCAAAAACGATGAAGCTAAGATCAGCGACTTTGGTCTATCGGTGGCTGACCAAGACACAATAAGTGTCGATAAGCTGAGGCAAATGCCCGTGCGCTGGCTAGCTCCTGAAACGCTTCGCCTGGTTCGTGCTTCTTTTGCCTGTGCGATCCTATTTATCAACATATGCTTTTCTAGCCAATAAGGCAAGATTAAGGATAATCTATTTACGAGAATGCTGCATCTACAATGAAGCTAGGCAAAGCTTTTCACGGGTCGAGAAGACTGCCCTTTCTCAAATGTGAACACCATCAGAAAATATCAATGAAGAATGTGGGGGGGAGGGGGGGAGGGGGAGGCTTATTTTTCGCTAACAAAAATAATCTTCGAACTGACCACTCAATCAAACGTGCACCGAGATGTTTTCGTTGGTTCCGTGCTAGCCGATAAAATTCATGCTCAGTCGCTAATTGCATCTTATCCATACAGCTTCATTAGTGTATTTGCTCAGTACGTTGATCGTTAGGCTACGCCGCGTTATGCGTGCCATCTCTCGCACTCTTCCGATTCATTTTAATCATTTTAAAGTATACACCAAATGCTCCAACAGCAGGGTCAGTTTTCAACGAAGACTGATGTGTGGTCGTTTGGAGTGATGCTTTGGGAAATATTCAGCCGCTGTAAAAGTGATCCATATCCTGGCATGACCAATGCACAGGCACGAATGAAGGTACGGCATTCACTTTCGCTCTTTTAGTGCTTTATGGTATGCGAAAAAGTGGTAATAGGAATAAATTTAATGTAATCTATAGGGATAGAATGACATAACTGTGGAAGCGATTCGGTTGACCTTAAATACCATCAAGGCAGAAAGGTAGGACACTTTGTCCGAGCACATTACAGGCCGATCAAAATAGCATATCGAACACACTGCTTATACGAGTAATAAATAATAAGTTATAAAGTGACGCAGTGAACGTTGGTGATCGATGTCGCCGTAGTTTTATCTCTGATGCTTCACAATGTCTTTCTAATGGTTGCGGTGATTTGAAGCAAAAATAAAGTCACATGTATATGTAAATACGAAATCAGACAGGAAGAACATGCCTTTTGTAATAGATAATAAGTTTATTTAAATTTATTTTCGAACTGCTTGTCTTGTTGACCAATGCAAGGACCGACAGTGAATATGCTCTATCCATTAGACCAATATCGAACGGTGCACATAGAGACAGAGCATAACTGTTGGGATGGATGGACGACCGTCTAGCAGTGGCCATCGACTTCCCATGATATACTTAGTTGGGCGCACAGCTGGAAAATTATGAACGAGAAAAAAAGGAAAGCAACCAAACAGGCTACGAATATAAACGCAAGAACTTGAAGGTGGATATGGTAGATCATGCCAATATGCTAAACAATGACACGTTTTATATTTGATAAAATCGGGAGGTATGAAAAAGCTGAGGGACGAATGAGCGATTCTTTAGGTTGAACAACGACGTTGCCCTTCACCTCTCAATGCGTGGATGCTTTAACGGTTGCAACGTTTAGGGTAACAGTTATACCGTTTAGGTGTTTTATTAAATTAGAAATTGTTACATTATGGAATAGATATTGTTATTATACGTTGTAATATTTTGCTTGCTTGTCAGTGATAGTTCAAGAAATGCTAAATGCTTCAGATTCTATCAAGAGAGCTGCCGATGTCACCGCCTGAAGAAACTCCTGATATCGTATGCAGAGTTATGAATATGTGTTTCACTCAGGTCAGCGAGTATTTATCGCCAGAACGAGTTCTTTGAAATAACAGCTTCATCTGATAGCGAGCATGACTTTCAAGCGAGCAGCAAATTGAGTGGTGGCAATTATGGACATAAAAGACGGATCAAATTTTTCTTACCTAAATTAACAGTTTTATGAATAACGATTTTCCATACCTTTCGCCGGAAGCTGTATCCCTTTCTCACCAGATCCTTCCTCAACATCAAATGCCCAGACGGGAATCGCCTGTTTGTCCTGTTTGTAGAGCGTTTCTGCTGCTTATGCTCTTAAAATGCATCCCGACGTCATGCAGCTCGACAACTGCGTCCCAATAATCATAGCTAAAAGATGAGCAGACAAGTTAGAATATGCAAATAAAGTATCGTTATTGAGTGAGGGTGGGACCGTTGTAGCAACGTAGTGCATGTAGTTTTTTTGTAAATTAGCGCAGTTTCAGGAGTCTAGCAATCGGCCAAATTTTGTGGATGTGTTCAAAATTTTGTCACCAGATGAAAAGCCACCAGAAGGTGAACATCATGTGGAAGCGTAACGATACCATCGATACGATAATTCAAATCCTCTTTCTATAATCAAATGCTTTCAAATGATCAAATGGTCGAATGACCTCAAGTGATCAAATGATCAGATGATCAAATGATTTCAGATGGTCGAATGATCAAGTGATCAAATGATTTCAACTGATCAAATGATTCCAAATGATCAAATGATTTCAAATGATCAAATGATTTCAAATGATCAAATAATCAAGTGATCAAATGATCCCGAATGATCAAATGATCAAGTGATCAAATGATTTCAAATGATCAAATGACCAAATGATCAAATGCTTTCAAACTTACTCTTCTGCATCCCTCATTTTCACATCATTTTTATACTTCACAATGTATACTGTTTTACTTCAATGCTCGATGAATGGCGATCGCAATTGAATATCACATAACATCCAATAAAAACCATCACAGCGATTGGTTTTACAAAAATTTTGCGATTTATTTTGTTCACTGAAGTGATTATGTTTGGAAAAGGCTTCATGCGAAGTCATACGGTAAACACATTTGGGAATATGGTTGAGCGGACTCTATTTAAACCTTCAGAAAGGCTTGCATTGTTAATTTATGCGAATGTTTAGCAATTGTTGGGCACTTATGTGTAGTGCCAATGTCATATACTTTCAGCTCTTACTTCTCTATCACGTACATAATAATGAGCTGATAACTGATATGATGATACTTGTGATGAAGTAAATTCTTATTTTATTTACGTTCTGCATGTGCACATCCGTTCAAATAAATAGTCATTAAGAGATCGCGCTGCGTATAAACCGATACATACAGGATCGCCGTATCATGCTAGCACACTTAGTAGGTAGGCAACAAGTGGCGTAGGAGTATGAAAGCCTTTATTTCCGCTTAATGAATATGAAAAACTGAATAAAAGAAGAGAACTGCAGAAGCGTAATTTTTCTAAGAGATCATTGTTAGTCATAAGCACATATTGCCGCTTGCAAGGGACAAGTGCTAGCAATTCCGTTGAATTCTCTTTAAGCTCACGGAGTCTCTCGTCGTTCAAAGGCGATTTCGCGTTTGTTCTCAGTGTTCTCCTATAGGAGCCTTTTTGCCATTCTCATTGAATTCTGTCGTCTTCCTTTTCATTGTGACATTTTTAAAAAATGCCCTCAAGTGTTTTGTGTTCATGTTGATCGCTCCTAACACACGCCAGTCTTTATTTCTCGATTTTGGATGTTTTAATTCTTTGCTTTCTTGTTTTCCTATTTGGCTAATTTTTGGATGTGACAGTTTCTTTGGCTCTCCTGCACATTTCGTCCTCTGTTTTTGATTGCCTTCTTTTTTCTTTTCGCTCACTGCCGAGCTGCACATAAGTCCCTTCCTAGATATCCTTATGACTGATTGTCTCGAAGCTAGATGTTGCTGTCATAATTTATGTTAAAGTGGGAATGAAGATAATCATTTCTTACGGGAGGGATCATGTCCCATGCGGGGATGGGAAAGTTTTCACTTTCACGTGCCCTTGCGCATTCGGATGTGGCCAGAGCCAAACCTTAATTTCTTTGTTGCACAGGGAAAATGAAAGGGTCATTATAAGCCAGACCAGTGTGGTGACCGACAGATTTTGAGCAAAACTAGAATCGAGGACGCGAAATGTAGGTAACGGAGTTGTTGCACGGTAACATGTTGCGAATGTCATCTCTGAATTATATCAGCTTCATTGAATCATCTGTTTTGCGGGGAACAACTTCCAACTAAAATAGGCAGCAAAATATCAAGAGGACAGCTACTCCTATGGTCACATTGAATTCACAAAAAGGTGGATGAGGGACAATTCGGAAAAAAATGAATGATCTCGACGTCAACATGCAGTAGCAGTTGGAAGTAGTGTGCTGCGGAGGCTGGTTTTTAAAATGCGAATAACACATGGGGAGCAATTTAGTTAGACAAGTGGAGCTATTTCGGAGAGCTTCAGAGAGATATACGGCGGCTTAGAACTCTAGCTAGGAACGAGGTCTTTGCAACCACTTCTCAAAAGGTTTGTAAATTTGTGCAGATTCGTGCTCGCTGACATGAAAAAAAAAACTCGCAGTGGATGTCCCGACAAGGGCCTAGAGGAATATTTGCACGTATTCACTTGGCCGAGGTCGCGTTATTCACGCCCAAATGCCTCGGATTAATGAGTAGTTATTAATGCGGTTTACGGCACACAGGTGGTTAATTGTGTGCACATGTTCATAACATGTGCTTGTTTATGTTGGATTTGTGAGCATTCGCTGCTTTCATTAGACGTCACTTTGTTTGCCGCAAATGAAAACACTCTATGAAAAAGCCGTAGCAACTGATTAGGCATAAAAGTAGCTAATGCTCCTAAATTGGTTTTTAGGCCCTCCTGCTAGCATAATTTTTGAAAATGATGCATTCAAAAATTTTTATAAAAATTAAAAACAATTCTACATGAGATCTCACCTAAACAAATTACTTACGGCGATCGCATCGAAATAAACGCACGTGTGCTGTTCGTCGACCCTAAACAGAGCTATCGTAACGGTGTTTTGCCTAAGAAAATGTCTACATTGTCTGCAAATTTGGTGCGACATTTCTTAGTTTACCAGTTGTTCGCTCTCCTGTTGATCGTAGTGTGTGACTGCGGGTGTTTACGACGTGGTCGAGTCACTGAGGTGTTTCATGCGTCGTTCATTTTTGGGAGCTCTTCAAGGTTTTAGAATGGACATCGATGAAGTTTTTGATGGCTTGGAGTTTGTAAACAGTGTTGACAACTTACCTCTGAAATTTACTAAATTTTCCTGAACCGACGGGTTATTTTTGAGGGAAATATATTTTTGAAACGAATTACTTGTTCGCGAATAAATTCTAGTAAGTTTTAAAGGTGAACTGACAATAGCGCCTATGAAGTGGTTACCTTTTAAGTGCTTATCTGTTTAATACTTCCAACTGATAACTCGTAGAATCTGATATTTATACGTATACAGTCGTCACTTCCCGTTCCTCTTTCACCCAGCAGTTCTAGGTGAGTTTCATAATTAAGTGGGATTCTTCCCGTTACAGACAGAATTTAGGCATACACTAATTTATAACCAAGAGCTGGTATGCACACGTAAGATACCATTCTAGAATCCACAAGAAACCATAAGCACGAACCTCGCTGAAAACTCACGAAACAATCATATAAATTTTACTTTTTGCCTTTCCCATCAGGGTCATTTTTGTGGATGGACTCGCCGTCGTACAGCTTGTTAACTTGTTCTCTGTTCCGGTCCAATCGCTTCTTTCCATCAACTTGCAGCCATTGTCATAGCCATATTGCAAAAAATCAAGAATACTATTGCTGAACGCTGTATGTAGGCGCACAACATGGCTGACACTAAATCGTAGCTCATTTGCTTTCAGTCACTTCATGCGAATAACGGAAAATCGGAAAGCTAGTGTCAGAAGCGACTCGTACAAGTCATTCAAAAATTCATCGAACGACTTACTGATGAACTGCGAGGTATTTATGTATCTCCTTCACAACAACTCCCTCTCTTAATATTTTTCATTTTTTTCCTCACACCTAGTTCATTTTCGCTCACAGTTTTGGCTTAAAGTGTTCTATAGTCGGTTAAAAAAACTGCGATGCGCAACTCGAGTTTTGTTCTATGAGACACAATAACATCGGCAGTATTGAAGCGTTTTATGAAGTAGAACGAAAAACGTTGCCATGGGCAAAAATCGACTATTGGAAGAAAATGAGCACAAAAATCTAGTCCAGCGAATCAGCGCAGACATAAACGTCTCATACCTATAATATTTAAAAAAAAGATAACGGCAATAAAGAGTGATCAAGATCAACATCACGAAAAAGCAGAATTGTTGTGGAATCCTTTTGTTGAACCTTCGTTATTTTACGTTCATACGCTCCAATCGTCAGCATGTATGAGTGCCAAAATGACTAGGTAGATCGAAGGAGGTTTCACGTTCCTGAAATAGTTGTCTTCTGCATGCGGAAAAAAAGGAGTTTGCTGTTTACGCAAATGTGCCCTATATTTGGGATGATGAGTTTGGTTAGCGTACGAGGAAAAGATGCTCGATAAGACTATCAAACGGATATTATGTACCTAAACAACCGCATCAGCTATGTAACTCGATTCCATTTCCGGTCTCCCTCATTTACAGTTGGTCGTAAGCAGTAAGTATCAGAAATAGCGCAGTAGTCGTTAATCGCACTTTAGTTTTCTCGCGGTTCTGTTTCGCCTCGTTTCCTCTTTTACCCCCTTCCCTCACCCTCCTAGCCAGGTAGCGTTGTTGTATCCTACAAACCAGCAACCCAGGGCAAATATTCCAGGCATCTCAAATGTTGCGTGGCAGTCAAATTCTCAAAAATAAACTTCTACAACATCATTTGGAGAATGGTAGTTTCTTGCTTCTTTTTTCACATACCGCACAACGTCTAAATTATACCACACGTTATCTGGTGTTCCAGCTCACCAGAGAGAAGCTGAATTTGAGCATTAAGTTGAACTTGAGAAAAGAATTTTGAAAAGTGGCGCCTTCAGAGAGGAGAGCTAAATTGGAGGGCGAATAAGATTTCATGAGCCTTCTTTGTACGACGTCACCTATGCAAATGGAAGATCAAGATGGGGGGCAAGGGGGGGTGAGGGGGGCGGCAGCGAGAAGGGAGAACTAGCCAAATCCGAGCGAAGTGGTGCCCCTGGATAGGACAACTGAGTCTTGTGGAGACGGGAATGAACCGGATTCAGATTTATTTATATGCCACAGAATAAAATATTTGGCATTTGCATATAGAGCAGGCATGAAAGCGAACATACATGAGTTATGAACTTTACCTCCTAATTCATGTATCTCCGCTTTCGTGGTTATTATGTGTGCGATTGCGAAATACATTTTCATCTATGTGAGTTAAGCTAAATGAGTTAATGAATGGGAGATGCAAAGATCATTCAGAGGCGATGCTGACAATGAGAACGAGGGGGTGGGGGGGGGGGGGGGGGGCAGTAGCTCAGTCGTAGAGCTCCCGCTGCGCAAGACCTGAGTTCGATTTCCAGCTGCTTCCCACCATACCACTGGCAGCCCAGTTATCGGGTGGTGTAAAACAACAAGCTAAAACAGCCTTCCGGGTGCAACCAACACTTTGCGTTTGAAACGATTTTTTGAAAGTTTCACTCAGAATTTCAAAAATTGAAACTCCAATGATTCGTTTTCAACATTATCAACGATACTAGCACGCATTAGCACTGCCTCCCGCTCCATCGACGTCGAGTTCAAAAAGGACAAAAAGAAACACTGCGCAATAAGAATGTGCACAACTTAGCATAACTCAGTGTTTTAGATCGCCTAAGGCGTTAAAAATAGTTAGAGTTGTGTTTTACTAAATTACTAAACCGTCTTAGTTTTTCGAATGATATTGCATCATACACTCTTGAGACATAGAAGCCGGTCGAGAGGGTGCCTCGCTTCGAGAATGTACGGCCGAATACCTTGTCGAACTTTTGAGGGAAAGGACACACATGAACATGTTCCCACAAACATTTCTTCACATCGAACGTCTCATTGAGGAAGGTATCAGCTAACGTATCGTGAGCCTGCCAAATCAAACCATACATGTGAGGCATTCCCATCCACAACTAGTCGACGGGAAGGGAGAAGCTTGGTGTTTTCACTGCTGGGAAGACTTTCGAACACAGTAAGCTCCAATGAATTTCGCAAACAGCTCAATCGGTACGGTGTACTTTAGAAGGAATTCCTGGAAAGACCCTTTTTTGGATGGTTCGTAAAAAACGGATATGATAAAAGTACTTACTGTTATGTCATAACACTTCATTTGTCAATCCTATAACAAATGTTTCTTTTCGCAGGTGCCATTAGCTAGTTTACACGTAAAGGTTAAAGCAAAACACGAGTCTACCACTTTTGGAAATTTCCACTCTCACAATCTTCTCAGTTCTATGCCTTACAAGATTTCTTTTTGTACAGTTTGACTTTTCAAATTTTCACTCGGGAAATTTTCAACCAAATCCTTCAATCCATATAATATTAGTATGAAAACCTATAAGTTTATTCATCGTGCGGGAAAGATCACTTCCTCTCTATCGTCACTATTCTCTCAAACAAAAACAAAATGTGCAGTATTCAAGTCTCGATAATAGTCGCATTTTGTGGGAGAAGTTTGGTCAGGTGGACATTAGGTGGAAGGAGAAAGTGCTCAGCTCAGGAATCCTCCTTCCTGAGATCACACAAATCATCCTTCGTTTCGTTGGACATTGGACTAAACGACCGAATGAAATAGGCTAAAAAATGTTCATGAATTTATTCGCTTGTGAAAGATCCTTATGGACTATAGTGCGATCATTATGCAGATTCTTTTGTGTAAGGATCTTCGGCTAATAGGTAATTAATTGGTTTTCATGATACTGGTCGGTATAAAATGCGACTGATTTTTACAGAGATCAACCGCGTACAGTTGGAGTTGTTCCAATTCAGGTTCTCTCTTGAGAAGCAGGATCTTCCAGAACCGAAAGGACAACCAATTATGGTTCAAGAGAAAATTTATGTGCCCATCAAGGAGCATCCTGACGTAAGCAAATATTTCACAGCGTTCCATTTTTTTTGCACCGTGCGCATGTGAATCGTTCGCTGTATTTCAATATGAAACATACATAGCATCTGTGGTGTTTCACGGGTTTCCTGACCAAACGATGTCGAAAAAAAGAAAAGAACAAACAAGGGAACGTGAGAAGACAATTTGGCAAGCTAAACTGCTTACGATTCGTAAAGGAACGAGCGAAGATGATAAAGGAACGAGCGAAGATGATAAAGGAACGAGCGAAGATGATAAAGGAACGAGCGAGGATGATAAAGGAACGAGCGGGCCAACAGGAATGTTTGGGCAACTGGCCAACAGGAATGTTTGGGCAACTGGCCAACAGGAATGTTTGGGCAACTGGCCAACAGGAATGTTTGGGCAACTGGCCAACAGGAATGTTTGGGCAACTGGCCAACAGGAATGTTTGGGCAACTGGCCAACAGGAATGTTTGGGCAACTGGCCAACAGGAATGTTTGGGCAACTGGCCAACAGGAATGTTTGGGCAACTGGCCAACAGGAATGTTTGGGCAACTGGCCAACAGGAATGTTTGGGCAACTGGCCAACAGGAATGTTTGGGCAACTGGCCAACAGGAATGTTTGGGCAACTGGCCAACAGGAATGTTTGGGCAACTGGCTAACAGGAGTGTTTGGGCAACTGGCCAACAAGACTATTTAGGAAACTGAACTGGCACCTAATTTTTCGAAAATGAAAAGCTAAATTGAAGTTAGTTAGACGTTTTTTCGCAAACTTACTTTTCGGTAATTTTCAATTTACCAACATATCGCGGTATACGTCAAGGAAGTGAGCGAGATGAACTCATACAAGCAGTATCTCCATTAGAGTCGATAGTTACATCAGTTTCGAGTTTTTCAGTTGTATCGGTCCTTGGTCGCCCGGTCTTTCGGTCGTGTCACACCGATCGATATCGATCGATCCTTGCTCGCTTATTGTGGTGCCAAACGTTTTCTGGAAATGGATGCATTTTTATGCAGTTACATGAGGACATCAACTTTTAGTAAGGCCTAGATCGTGATCTCGAAACTCGAAACCGAACACTTATTATTTCAGCGAACACAGGTTTTCTTGGCTCGATGCCAATGTTGCCACCTAACGTTCAGCCACCGATATGGTCACTGCATCCAGTGTTCACATCTGCACACAGTTTCATGCCAACGCACAGTTTCAGTTGTGACTTATCGGGAAAGTAAGTTTTTGTTTCGTTTAGCTGACAAACATGGTAACTTATAAACCAGACTTCGACAACCAGTGGAAAAAAAGCGCAACTGTGCAGTTGCAGCTCCTGTAATGCTAAGGTAGAAAACGAGAACAACCACCGTTTTGCTAATATGTCCGATAATTTTATGCTAAGTTCATGTGATCAAACTGCGTTGTCGGTTCTTTGGCTAAAGGTATTCAAGTAAAATCTTAAAATGCTGTAATGTGGCCACGAAGAAGGAGGCCGAAGTTGTTGTTTCATCGATAAAACAACGCTGACCTTAGGACGACAACGATTCTCGTAGAGCTGCAACTGCTAGTTCCCGACTATATGGCGCAATAGGAGCCGTATGCGTACGAACTAGTAGTAATAGTGACAATTATTGGAGTTAGTCTTTATTTCGTCCGGCAAAATCAAGAACGAACGAAAATAAAAACGCAGCAATTAGAAGGAATAAAGCATACAATCGTGTCGACCAAAAAGATCCGTCAGATTCTTCAGATATTGAAATGACTTAGGCGATTTGTAAGCGCAGAAATACTAGGCATTGAAACGACGTCATCATGAAGTTTATCCCACACTCGGACAACCGGGAAAAGGATAAGAATTATAAATTTAATTTAAATTTGAGATTCGCGGGAACGATTGAAGGCTCTGAGCTCATAATAAATTATATCGATCAAAATAAGATAATACTTAAACAAATACAGTATCAGAATAATACTATAAATTTTGAAACATAGCATAAGGTTTAACCTAAGGCGACGGTATTCTAAAGATTTTAGGCCAAAAACACTCAAACGAGTTGCATAATTTGGGCCGTATAGACACGGAAAAGTCTTTCGAAATGCTGCTATTCTTGTGAAACTAATTGCATGTTTTCCAGCATCTTTGTCTCCGATTTCAAGAATATCAACGAAACTGGGCAGCCATTTTCAAGTAAAGGACGGCAATAAAGGCCTTGGGATTATGAAATGTATAAGCAACTATCTAGTATGAAACCACGCAATGCATAGCCACATAAGCTATGGCATACAACATCTAAGCGTCTCACCTAAACACAATTTCTAGTGACCGGACGTTTCGTGTTTATGCCTCGAAAAGTATCCTATATTGTATTTGTCAACCACTCATCGATCGGGTCAACAACTAGTTGCAGTTCATCTATGCCATTCGGGGTGCCAGTAAGAAGCTTCGCATCAAGTCGCCGCCGCGAAACGCGCCGAATAAATGTCCGTTCATCTGTACGCACCACACCAGTGACCGATTTGGAATCTGTAAAGACAGCAATATCGGAGGCTGATTCAGATACTTAAAGTGCGGTGATCTCTTGTGATAGGAGGCTGGCAGCTAGCGCTCTCTTGAGGCCTTTGTTATGTCTTCTGCGTATTGCGTTTATCGAAATCTGGTTTTGTGTTATGGCGTTGATCGCTATTGTAGGATCAAAATTTGCTCATTAATTTTTTTCTCTCGTCTTTGCGAGGAAAAAAGTGGTGTCTATATCCATATATTTTCACCGATACTCTGTCAATAATCATTCCCCAAGCAGCTGACCCATTGGTTCAGAACTGGCCAATGTAAAGGCGTTCCGGATATTTTAATGATAGAATCAAATGGGGTGTGATCGGTGTTGATCAGTTTTTGCTACAGAATTGATTGTTGTTGTTTTGAATGATCAATGCTTTAGGTATTATAATACCACCAAATATTATTAAATAAAACGTTCTTCGTTTTTCTTAGCAAATCTACTTCAGAGATTTCATCAAGAAAACACTATTGGACTACACCAAATGTTCCCCAGCAATAAATCGCATCCATGGCCGCCACCTATCGTTTAATCATCCTGACAAAAAGCGCCCCGATATGTCGTTTCCTTTATCAGTAATAAAATCTGAAGTGGTTATAGAGATTTCTCGATGAGTCGAATTCTTTTCCCTGTTCTCTTTAAATTACAGAAACAAAATCTGACAACCATTTTTTTTTGTTCACCTATCGCACTATCAGATACTCTCTCTTCGCGTTGGATCACTCGATCCGATAGCCGTCTAAGTTGGGGTGCTGCTGTTGAAGTTCGTAACGTTTTGCATGACAATATTCGCAGATGCTGCAGGACAGTGTAAAACGTTTCAATTAGGCGACTGGTATAAACCTCTGACGGAGACAAACTTCTTACGTGCAAATCACAGAGCTCTTTAACGATATGGGCGCTCACAGAGCGAGAAATCAGTGGACGTTGTTCTTTCTTCGCGGCCACGTAGTCAAGAAAGAACTACGTCCATTGCCTCGGCTTAACTGCAAAACAGTCGGTCGGATGGCACACGTTTGCTAGCGATCGCGGCGGGTTTTGTGTACATAGCACAACGTTTAACAACAAGAAACGATCTGATGGAGCTTTCATCATAGTAACCGGTGAACTAACAACGTTACCTTCGCAGGAGTTCGACTAGAAGTATAGACCGACTCGTTTCCGGTTCGCATTACAACCGAAACACCGAAATGAGATGTATTATAACGCTCTATCCATCTTCTAAAAACATCGATCATAGTTCTTTTACTTGATGGCTCTTCGCTATAAACAAAACGTTGCTATACCATATAACTGAAAGAAATCTTATGGATAACTAAACGTAGAGTTCTGAAGCTGAACATTTCGTTCAGTTTCATTCGCGATCGCAATCAAATATAAACGTTAAAATTTATTAAATAACCTCAATGATCATTCAACAGCAACAAATCAACAACAATAAAAATTCTTAAACATATCGTTACTTTCGTATTCCCATTGAATAAATGATGAAACAGCAAAGCGCTCTGCATTAAAAATTCAACCAATAAAAATGCAAAAGATCAACAGAAAAAAAAAACTGATATAAACGCTATGCTGAAAGCCACAAACCATCATTATCTAAACAATGCAATCGGCAACAAAGCTTTTGCAATCTCCCACCAAAAAAAAAACAGGGAATATTGCACTCTATCGAACGAACAATCGACAAATTAATTTCGTTTGAAAATGCCATAAAGCCTCAAATCCATCCACGTCACCGCTTCAATAAAATCTTGTATCAAAGTCAGCCCCTTCCTCCCTTTCCCTCCCCTCTCATCCACCACGCGCAGACGTTAGCTAATTCATAAGAAATCTTAAATTTTGTTGTTCCCTTGCGAAAGCGTTAGTTCGTTAGCCTTCTTTCGAAACGCCATTTCAGAATTCGCCTCTCTCAAAATGAGTTAAAATGTTCAGCGCTAACTGTATAAATTGAAGAGTTCACGATAGCAACAAAATAATACAAAAACGCGTCAAGATATGAAAAGTAAGGTTAAAACATGTACGATTAAACAACTGCGTCTCAGCAATTCGAATATTAAAACAACGAAGTGAGTAAAAAAAAGATCACTTTCCGAATCACACAAATAGGCCTAGTCGGAACAACTTCTGAATACCAGCAGGCAGGTGAACGGAATGAATCCCGATCGGATCCCAATCCCTTCATCCTTCTGTCTCCTCTCCCCCCCTCCCACCCCCTTCCCCCAAATAACTTGAACAAGTTGTTCCACAATTGTGAAATGTAAAAGAAAAGGCAGCAAAGCAATAAATGCATCACACGTTGGAAAAGTTCACAGAGATCATAAAATTAGAACGGATCACTCGAAGCAAGAGATCAAAAGACCAGGTGGTTGACAACAGATGCACCTAAGAGAGAGAATATAGGTCATAATGCAACTAAGGGAGAGAACGTAGAAGTCATAATAGAAAAAACCACGCCAACCCTCTCCCCTTTATCCAACTCGTTTCTCCGCAACACGATAAAACGAAACAACTCTGAAAATGAATAAGCGAGGCTAAAGCATAACTCGTATCTAGGCAAGGTCTTTCCACTTCTTCGCATTACCCGTTACATTTTGCTCTCCATCGTTGAGTCCAACGTTGTCAGGCATACCCGTTTCCTCGTTTCTAACGTAGTTCTGCAATCATAATGATCGAAGTCCAGCATAGTAGAACCTCAAAT
>JPKZ01002567.1:101824-115345 GCA_000803305.1 Toxocara canis | reverse complement strand
TCAAGCGCTCTCTTTGAAAAGCAGATGTCAGTGCATTTCGGGACGTGATTACCTTATGAAAGCAACACCCACCTAGTGGCTTCTAATTAACTCTTTCAGCAGCAAAAGATCTGTGGTTCTCCCAACATCTATCCAACAATTAACATGTACGCTAAACTGCCGTAACCTTACAGTTCAAAACCCGAAGACTTTAGCCAGTAGAGAATATCGGATGTGGGTTATGTTGGTTGAAAGCCACCTCCTGAACACTAGCATGTTCAATGTTCTGACCATCGCCTCTCCCCTTGAAACACAAAAATTGTCCCCTCTCGTGTTCCACTCTCGTCAAAGAGAAACAGGGGCCAAGCTGCATTTAACAGCAAACAGATAAAATCGGGTCCCAGTTTCCAAACCGACCACAGTATGTGCCAGTAACCGATTTTACTTCGGTTATGAAAGGAACACAAAGGGTGCTGGCGCCAACAACATGTTGAACGGTTATACTACCCCGGCCCGCCCCCATGGCAGCATTTTATCGGGACATCGCTCTGGGAATCACCAACCATAGCTGAGGAAGTCTATTAAACAAATTCCTGCTCATTTTAGCACTGCTACTCACATTCCCCACTAAAGGTAATTCCATGGTTTAAAGGATGGAGCGGAGGACAGCATAATCGAAATAATTTAGGAAAGTTAGTAAAACTGACTATTTAAGCAGGATGAGATCCTTTAGAGACTTTATAATAATAAAAAACATTTCTTGGCCGGAAAAATTGCAAGAAGCCAGCTAATGTTTTTCGAGTTTCATCCTTCCCAAGCTTTTCGTCAATGAAAAACACTGCATAGCGGTGACAAGATGAGAAGTTGTAGATTTTTGACCTGGTATCTTGCGCGTGGATGAGGAGGAATAGGGGAGGGGAAAAGGAGATAAAAAACGATAATAAGGGACTCCTATAATAAGGGACTCCCCTTCCCAACTACGTCCAAGGCAAACTAAGAGAAATAAGAAACACTGAACACCATTAACTCCTTTCCAAAACCAAATAACTAGTTAAAGGTCATGCGTCTAAAAAAATTAATGGCAACCGCAATAAGGAAAACAAATATAAACCTACCATAACATTAGCATATACCACGTGATGACCTGGGTTGACGGCACTGACTTGCAGCAAACTGTTCGTTCCTTCTCTTGGTACTGCCGTTCCCGCTGCCCCATACACCACTCCGTCGCCACCTACGTTCAAATTATATGTTGGCGAGGAGAGATGTACAAGTTTTCCGTCATGCGAAGAGTCTCCTGCCACTCAAATTGGTGGGGAACCCTTGCATGCGATGCCTTCTGCGTGATATTTGCATATTTTTGCCCGACCGAATATGAAAGACCCGCATTTTTTCGGACCGTGCAAGCGAGGACAATTAGGAGGTATATACCCTCCTCATTTCGACAGGAGATTTAAACATATAGTAAAAGTGAAAAAAAAAACAACAACACATGCGGGAGCAATTCGTGATTTTAGCGCGGTTTTTACATAAAAGACGCTATCTTGAACGGAAAAAATCTGAAACTGAGCAGTCATATCGTTTCATCACATAACTGAAAAGCCTTTCCTGTTTCCTGTTATTATTTCACTTACGAAAAGCATATGAATTCAACGCCACTAACGATGCAAACGTTTCACCGCACTGAGAAAAAACGTTCCCCTACATTGCACACAATTTTTTCGAACTTTTTCTAAATAAAACGGAAATTGCAAACATTAAATGACCTCAAGCAAATCACCGTCACGCAAAAAGGAAATGCTCATAGCATGAAGTACATTCAGCTCTTCCAGTTAATCGACGAACGGCCCATCAGAACGCTGATCTTTTAACGATTCGCTATTACTATCCCGCTACAAACTGGCTGGCTTCGAAGAATTGCTGTCCTAAGAAATCATGGGGAACGTTTCACGTCCATAAATAGCTCAGCAATAAAAATTTATAGGAAGTGCTAAGGTAAGCAAAGTCCTTTAATCCCTAATAAGCAACCATATGTTCATCCCAGCGGCCGTCTATACAAATTCTGCTGTGCATGAGAGTAGATAGGAGAGATGGAATAGCAAACTGAGATCCCTTAAGCAAACTCCAATTGATTCCCCGGGACTTTTTCTTTTAAATTAGGGAAGTCACTGTCCGGTTCAGGACGAATCAGAAAGGCCTTCACTTGCTACGTCAGCCCAAGAAGTAAAGTTACGACAGCTGCCAAATCCAGACGCTCGTATATGCTGGACTAAATAGGTTAAGACTGACGGTCGAAGGAAAAGTTAGTCCTCTCTTGGAAACGATTCGCTACGCTAAACGCCACCAACCAGTCAGTGCGACACATTGGTAGATAAACAACTGCGATAACGAAATTAAATAAAAACTCAAAAAATCACCTATCTCAATTAATTAAACTGTACTCAAATAATTGAAATATCCATCTGATCGCGCTCACCATCAAACAAAATGCTCACCGGCATTGTTTAGCAAGTTGGCATGCGGCATATACAAAGCTGTTGGCACGCGAAATTGGTTCGACGTTCTTCCACCTATGGCAGGAACCTCCGTACTGCTGTGATGGGCGTCGCCTCCTCTCTAAGAAGTGCAAGCCGGTACTTTTTGAAAACGAGTGAGCGCTCTTATTTTGTTAGGCGCTCAAGATAGTCTACCAAAAGCTGTCTCGATATGCTCGTTGGCAATTTCGCTCATAACACAACCCGATTTTCAAAACTACTTAGAAATACTGAAGTAATAATATCAAGCAATTCAACAAGTTGCATAATTCTCCAGCTAGAACTGCATTATTTCTCACTCTTCAGATGTCTTGCCACCCGACCCGCACATGTCTTATCTCTCAGTTGTATGGAACCGATACACTTCCCAGTGTCTATATCATATTCCTGCGCTGTCAAAAAGCTTCAAAGACTGGCACACTGAGAAATGAACCACCGTATGAGATGCCAAATTTAGTACTACTAGCATCGGCTGGCTCCCTATCCGACATTATTAAGTGAAAGGATACACGTACTGACGATGTCGACAAAAAGCACCTGCCAAACACAGATTTGCCAGTGCATATAAAAGGCTCGAACACCACCGGTACACATAGAGGGCTATGAATATTTGTGAGACATAGACGGAAAAGAAACGCTCATATGGAAAACCTGAACTGGAACAATATCCCAAACACGGACTAGAAAAGCAATTAACAGTAAAATAAGAAACAACTATGCTTGAGTACAATGCCTGAAAGGTCAACTATGTCTGAATACATAAAGTGACCCACAGGTGACTGTGTGCTTGTTTAGCCGTGCAAGCACATACTGACCTACCGATGACTTTCAGTGTTGGTGACGACATCATATGATTTTCATTAGCCACGCCAACCTACTACCATATTTCAAGTCAAGTCACTTAAGGCTTAGCAAAAACAGCAGAACTATTTGAATCGGTTATCATTCCTGCAGCGAAAAAGGCCATGTGCGCTTTAAAAATGGCACATGCCCGGAAATTAACAAAACAATCAGAAACTGTACAACTCACAAGCTGCAATGTTTTGCTGGCAACGTCGCCAAGCGATGTACGTGGGCCTTGCGCATTCTTTTTAGCTGAAGCGAGATACTTCAACATAGCAGCATCGCCCATTGCATAATACTGATTCGTTGGGTGAACATGCTGCTGTGCTATGCCATTCATGATCCCTGCAGCACGACTCTGCTGCTGCTGCTGCTGTTGCTGGTGGTGGTTCTGCTTTACGATCGTATATGCTCCACCATTTGCGTTCTAAATATGACAAACGTGCGTAGGCACCATTAAACGTTGCCTTCTTAGCTGAAGAAAAAATTGTTAACAGTTATGTGCAAACGTTTTTCCCTTTTCTTCCTCCTTCATCCCCGGATTTTTCTGAAATCGCAACATCCTCATATAAATTCTCCGTATCAGCCCTCCAAAAGCACGTTTCTATCTCCCTTTTAGAAAATTTATTATCCTTGCCTTACTCAAACCGAAACTTTCCTCATGACTCTGGAACAGGGACTTTCAGAAATTCGCCCAAATCTTGAACCCAACTCCCTCTCCCCATGCCAATCTGCGACAAAAGTCACTTCATGCATGACAAACGTGCATAGGCACCATCATCTGCCGTTATGATCACTTCATACTAATCTTGTGCTGTTATGATCACTTCATGCATAATATTGTGCCGTTATGAGTCGCGTTCAAACGCATTGCACGGGTACGTCAACGTCATCGCGTAATTAGGCAGTCTTTGTAGCGCGACAAAAGTGCATCGAATCATACCTAAAGAGAGCTCTGGACACAAATCGCATTCCATGAGTACTGCCAACAAAATCTAAGAATTTCTGAAATTTAGGCAACTCTTCAGAATTAGGGATATTTACGACAGCACTATCAATATTTTATGGCCGCGGTCTCTGTTCTTCGGGGGCGAAATCTGTGGGAAAGTCAGGTTCTCGTTCTAAAAATTCTTTCTACCTTTAAAAGTAAATGCATTTTGCCAAAATCTCATCATCTGCGTGATTCGAAACTGGGAGCTCCAGATAGGAGGAAATTTGATTAATTATAAAACGGCTAGATCCGGAGCAGCAAGAACAATTTTTAGGACTCGGGGATCGGCACAACCATCAGCTTCCCTTGCAGACGGTCAAATGCTCAGCCCAGTGATGCACAGGGAAATCTTCCACAGAAAGGACGGTCGTATGATGCATGACCATTCGGCATGAGCTGGCGAACAACAAATGTGGCACAACCCTCTCATTTTTCATATCGTAAATAACGTCGAATAGATGAAATGTGCACGCCACGTGCAAACAGTCACTACATATGCAAAGATGCTAGAGAAGAATCATTTCTAGCGAATTGTTCGGACGCATATTTAGCGTCGTAGCATTCGAGCCGTGGCCATTTGCGTATCCCAAACATGTGGCCATCCGCAATAATTCGTGTCATCCTTCCCAATCTATTGAGGACAAAATCCTTATGCGGGATAACGTCGTTTATGCAGCTTATCTGAACATACAAATAGTGTAATGCTCACCACGAGATAAGCATTGGGAGGACGAGAATTGGTAGGAAAGACGACGCTACGCGCTGGCTGTCCCATCAGCGTAACCATGGTCGTGTTCGACGGGTACACATAAGTGCCACTGTTAACTACTAAAACATTGCTTCCATCCACTGCATTCAAAGGGCAAAACAGAACGTAAACATACTTGTCTATGAAGTTATTTAAATGACAGGAAAACGAGCTCAAGAAATTAATCTATAGTAATTCAAGACGTACATGAGCCGTTTTCCATAAAATGGTGGCCCTTCAAGGGTAAAGCGACGGCAATGTGTGCAAGAGCGACATCCATTCTCAGAAAAAGGATAAGCAAATAAGAAAAGCAAACTGAGAGAATGCTCAATATGATACAGACTTTGAGTGAATGCTGCTGGGCAAAAAACCCAGGAATAGGCAAAACCTCAGGCGTTTTGCTAGTAATAAATGTATATGTGCAAAAAATCAAACGATTTGATGGCTGTTCAGCGTAGGAAAGACCACTGAGTGATTATAATTTGTAGGACTTCGAATAAGAAGGCCCCGAAAACTTACATTGAGTATGGGCTGCATTAAAAAATTCTAATTTTTTGTTACTGAGCAAAGACCAAAAAGGTCAAGGATAAGCATTCGGACCTACGCGTGTGCGTGACCTACATATTGGTCAGCTTAACAAGCTGCGCACAGAGGTTTTGCCATAATAACAGGACAATCTACAACAATGCAAAATCAAGGATATGCTACTTATCAACGGCATGAGGCTCGAAGTTAACTTCTGTCGAGAAATGAGCGACGCCATGAGGTCCAGCAATCAATGCGACAGAGGATAAGCGCCCACGATCGCAAGTATATGTTGCGATCTGTACAAGCATATCACTCATTCATTTTAGAGACTGCAAAGGTAAATCCGAATTATTGTCAGTAGCTGAAAAAATAGTTGTGCTCATCACTTGTTTTCTCTACGTAATAAATCGGACATGCACTTGCAGTCTTTAAAAGGAACGAATAACGTGCTTCCGCAGATGATAATATATACAGTGCGAAAGGAGCTTTCATGCAGTGCTCAATTTCAAGATCAGAGCAGTAACAGTGTCAAAGATCAACGGGCCGCACTTGTCTCTTGAAGCTTTCTGTAATTATCGCCGAGGGCCGTTTACTCCTTACAGACTCCACCTTTAATATTTTGCAAAAGCATGCATGCACTTACTCTGCTTATTAGGTGGCATGTTCGTAGTGCCAGCTACGATTGGCGCACCACCTCCTCCACCAACAGTCAAATGCTCGGCAGCATGCTGGATGCGTTTCAGGGCTTCATGATCTGGTTGAGGTCGACGCGATCCGAAACGTGTCACTGCGAACGAAGAGGCCGTGAACGCTTGATCATGTGGTGGTACGAAACGAAACACCAACCGTGGTACCTGTTAGTTTACTCGATATCGACGTAATGCGGCTGCTTACTCGAATCAACGCATCAATTTTGAAGGTACGGATTCCTCGACAATCGGAATTCCAACGCAACGAAGTCCTCTCACGATCAGTTTTCCTCATTTTTGTTCACAGCACCATTGCTCAGGTTCTAACCACACTCGCGTGCATTGTGCGGTGAGCAAGATAGTTACACATGAACATATGCTCATGTCAACATATTCATGTCAACATGCGTGCATGCAAGATAATTCACGCAAGAACGCTCACTGTTTTAAGATCCTTTTTTTTTACCAGCATCGAATTTGTTAGCTGCTTATTTTGGAAAGCTGCTAACGATCCTTGATGGTGGAGGAAGAATCATATCCGAACTGCGAGCGATGCCAACCACAAACAACAACATTACTGCCGTATGTGGGCAGCATCAAAGCATAGCAGCTCGACGGCACCCAATTCGAGCTACAATTGCCCAATCAGGCCATCCACAAGACTTGTACGAATCCAGAATACGATCGGTTTATGTACAACTGGACAACAAGCACACGGAGGTAAGCACTTCATGCAATTTGATACCAGACTCGTACCATTCTATGACTCATGCATTTACATGCTACAGGCGTGCTACCAAGCACCCAGGACGGATGAGTTAACCTTTTTCCCACCTTCCCCTTTCGGAAGTTTATGAAACGGATTACGACTCCCTCTCATCTGCTCACATCATCATTTTCCTTTTTTTACACATAGATTTTGTTCTTTTCTTTTCCCTTTTTTTCGCACAACTTTTAAATGTTTTCGAGTAAAGTCTCGATTCGAAACAGGGCTGCAGTTTGCTACGTTGAAGCCAAAAGTGAATGGTGCTGGATACAATAAGCCTATCGAAAACACGCATGCAAACAATTTACCAACTTTCCAAGCACTGCATACTTATCGTCTCAAATTAAATATGCTCGGGAATTTTGGGCAAGTTATGTCAATTCTCAGACAAAAATCCGCTAAGCCAGTCAGGTAAAGATTTTTGAATAGTAATGACCCCGAACCTTGAACTCATTCCATCAAACCGAATCACAAAAATTTTCGTTGGTCGAGAGGAATTTGAGCCTGCGACTAGATAACAGATAGTTTCGATGAAAGACAAAACTCGAAACCTCCATCTCGACTTTAAGAATGGCACAAAGATCACTCAACAACGAAACTCGGACAAGTGAACTCCCACTGGAAAAGATTCAATATCTTGTAATATGTGCTTGTTGAATAAATGGCGCTCACCATTTCGATACTAAAACATCCACTAGGTGAAGCTACCCATGAATCCCGTGGGTTACCTCAATGAAAATACAGTACCTTATGCTGCCATAAAACCAGGAAACTCACTGAAGTCAATAACTGAGTAATTACGCACATGAGCTTTCTCTGGTTTCAGCATTAGGTTAGTTGTCTCAGCGAACGCAACAGTTCCCTCAGCTAAATAGCACTTAGCAAGCGGTATAAGTGATGTATCGGAAAGTGTGCAGCACGATCGCAATTTTGCTGCATAAACTGCTGGAGCATTCGATACAGCAAGCTGCACAACGGCGGATTCATAGCAAGCTAAATTACAAGATTAGCGACAATCAGGCGAAGATACTTCCAAAACGGCGGAACCCATTTCTTCTCCCCACAAATGATCGATAAACTGAATGATCAACGACTCACATTAGAGGGTGAGAATACATCGGTGCTCCAGTAGAAATCCGAATGTTGATCCCATGGCGCCAGTTCAAGTCGTACGTAATTGCATTCGCTGCCCACGTTCGCCGATGGCATCGAATTATGGCCTAAATAATAATCTTTAAATGGGATTGTTCGTTCACGCCATAGGCATATTAGTGCCTTCAATGCGCTTTAAACAACTCAGAGAAAATTCGCAACAATCAGGAACACTTAGGTCGTGCGTGAACAGCCATTGTAACAAGAACAATCCGCTAGCAAATATGGGACCGGAATAAACGTTTAGTTAGGATTAGCCATGCGCTTATTGAATAAATTGCAAATGAAGAGTATAAACACTACAAACTATAAACAATAATAAGCAATAATGCACCACACAAAGAATTCAACTTATAACAATGTATCCGGAATTGCGAGTACATTGCTGCGAACTCATGCATTCATCTTCTTCAAAAACTGCAGTTGGCAACAAGAAGGTTTACAGCGAGCTGCCAACTTCCCTATTCCCCTTTTCTTTCCTTCGACAACACCCCTCAAGGCAGCTATCAGATAGAACAATCAGCATCTGAGCACAAAACAGCTAGCTCTTTTTTGGATTCTTCTGATGCATTTTATCAAGTTCCCATTCCAGAGGCGCTCTTTAGAACACGGAACTTGTATTTGAATGGAGAGAATTTTAGCGGTTGTTAATTTTCAAACTCTCTTGAAAACATACAACACCTCTGTTTAATGCCGACAAAACAAAACATCACCAGCCCTTTGCTCCTAAACTTATATAGCTCTCCCTTAACTAATCTCTCTTTTCTCTCTTTGACCGCGTCCTGTTCACATAATGAATGAGGCACCAGAACTACTGCCCCATTAACCACTGAATCATTCACATGAGATCAACTCAAAAAGCTCGGCAGAAAGGCTTTGAACTTGCATTACAAAACACTCTGCGATTTACAATTGCGAAGACTAGAATTCAAGGGAAAAACACAAATTATCTAGCCTGGAGTAGCAGTTCTTCCGATAGCGTTCGTCCCGAAACCAGGCTCAAATGTATACAACCTCGCTGGAGCACATGAATAATTTGTATCCGCGTTCACATCACCCGACCAGATAGGCAAATTGGTTGGTGTATCACCGAGACGATAAAACACCTCGCCCGGATTCCAGAACGCTACCATCTCCACTGAAAACAAATTTCTGATTCAGAAATCGCTTTGAAAGCACGATGTGTTTGGTAGGATCTGCGACTTTCACTTCTTTTAGGCGGATTTAACGAGGCGTTCCGAAATAGCCTTCTAAGAGGGGTATGGCAGCATGAAACGAAGGAATCCAAAATCTTCCATCTATACCTTATAGTCCTGGGCAGCAAAACAAAGCAATGAAAATAGATTTATAAATGAGCTTCAAACTAGTGTAGCTAAGACTAAGCCAACGCTGACTATAAGTATGCCTCGGAGACCTAAATTATCAACATGATTCAGGAAGAGGTAGCAGTATGGTGGATCCTCTGCAAGATCAGAGAGACACGCATTGCTCCGGAAGAAATTAGAATAAAACCGCTGATCACCGGGATGCATTAGTTTCCTGAAACACGAAACTCGCTCAGATCAGGTGATGATGGGCGAACGTGATAATGAAGTTCCGATCGCTAAACCCAATATAATATTCATGTAGCTGCTCAGCTTTATAAGTTCTCTCAGGTGTTCACTTAAATGAGGAAAGCTTACTCGGAAAGGACGAAAGAAGAGCGTGAATATCAATGCCGAGAGTTGAAGCGACCGAAGTCAACAATTCGGTTGTTCCAGAAGCAGTATTGATGCGTATTGCGCGTTCTGTCGCTCCTAAAACAACTTCGTTGAAGCCAACATTTTTCACTGAAGAATTATGTTCGAGTAATATTTTACTTGAAAATGAAATGACATAAACTTACCCGAGATCGGATTATCAACTTTCCAAGCAGCTTCATGCTTAACCAATAGACCGTTCGCAAGGTGTTCCAGGAAAATAGACATCTGCAATTTAGACTGTTATGTACCGACGAAACGTTATGGTGCTGGTTGGTGGAGCATAGCTCAACCCTTGCGACCTCTTGCAACAATACATACACTCCTTACAGCCTACGCGTTCGCTATACTCTACGCACATGTCTCATCCCATAGTCTACGCCTACAAAAGCATCGCCCATACACCACAAGCATCATTCCACAGTTTTTTAAATTGCAATCAGTTAAAGTTCGCCTAACTATATCACCGATCATTATTAAGGTTGTTTTCCAAAATATCTCAAAATATTAAAGGAACTGCGATTGTCAGCTGTGTTCGAAAAAGAAAACGATGACGAAATCTTACTCTCATCTCACCTAAAGCCAGTCCTCAAATTGCAACCTATCGATGTTTTGCTGCGCTTTCTGCATGTTTTCGATACCATTCTATTCACGTTTCTTTTATTTGTGATTTACTTTTTCCGTACGGCATATTGGTATTTTGTTGAAGCCTTTGCATTAATACTTGTTTGCTTTCCCCCTCCTCCCCCCTCCCCCACCCGACTGTAAGAATTTCATTATTATTATCATCACCGATGAGGTTTGTGAACACCAAAAATGAAAACAATCTTAAGCAAAAAAGAAAAACCACTGAGAAAAACCATCAATCTGACAATTACAAAGATCGAATTCTGAATCCTGCGGACATTCGATCGCCTAAAACAAGCAGAGAACTTGCAATCCACGTCAACACAGAACTGATCTTAACTCCGCTTGTGTCGCGATATTCGTACCTAACATATTTTCATAGAAGGAAAATGGAAAGGGAATACAAAGCTAATCTAACATACTGCTTAAGCTTCCTCTTTCTAAGCCCCTCTTCTATTCTCGTACCTTTAGGACGAAACGCACAGGATTTAGATGCAAATATCCAAGACCTAAATATTGGTACACCTCTCCTCCTCTCCATCTCTCTCTCTCTCGCTAGTTCTTTTACGACCTAGGTTCCTCACAAATAAACCATGCAAACCCGGCAGCATTTAAGATGCTGATAACTAACCATCCGGAATTGTCGGAACATTGAGAAAGCAACAAAAAAAGGAAATATTTTCGAAAACTACTCACTCGACGTCTAGGTATTCTATTGCGAGTGAACTTAGCCAAGAAATTCACCAATTCCTTCAGCTCTGTGTACATTTCGATCGAGATCAGCACTTAGTACCCTACAAACGATTAAATCAATATTTAATTTCGTAATTAAATAATTAAATAAATTTCATTATTTAAAAAAGTGTATAGCTTCACACGTTCCTATCTATAGTCGAAAGGAAATGTTTCGAATCGACTTCTCGTACAAATAAAATAAAGCGTACAACTCATAACAAAATTGAGGAATCTAAGGAATCAGACATAAGCAAGACGCTTTTTTCATAATTAATTAATGAAAAACGCTGAGATTATTACAGAAAAGGATGAATTCCATTTGAAACATTACCGTATAAATTAACGATGGCGCCCTTCTGTCATTAAACTTTCAGAAAAAAAAAACATGATGCTACTCATCGATGAATGCTTTCATTTCCGCCAAGAATTTGAAGGAAGATTTCAACACAGCTGCCATAGCATAAAACGGTTCAGTAAGTCGTGGTATATAATTCAAATCCTGAACCAACAGCAAATCAGGTAGATTTGCCTATAGGAAGCAAAGCATAGTAACTTGAACAGTCCTCCTTCAGCCCCCGTCGCCAAAAAATGCGATCCGAACGAATCTCGACAACCGTTTTCCACCATAACATCCGCAGCACTTGAGAAAGTCGAAATGAACATGCGTAACATGACCGCCGCCTTTGGGAAATATTACCGAATTCACCCCTCGCCGCATCTATTCACCCCTCTTGCGCTATGCAACAACTACGAGAAAATCTCGCGACCTTCTGACGGCGGTATCAACTATCATAATTTTTTAGACACCGTCGACCGCCCTTCATGAAGCCATCTAGTAAACTGAACGAAGGTTGCACTCTCCAAAACCATCAGGCTTCCCTTCCACAGTCCCTATTAATAACATAAAAATATCAGCAACCAAAATCACCAACCAACCGCCTCCGATGACACCATTCACAGAAGTGAGCGGAAGCAAGATGAAACGAATATCGCCGACGCATCGCTTTCAAAAAATATTTCAAAAAGTCACCTAATCGCTCAAAAGTCAGGTACACAATGCGCCAAAGCAAATGATTGTCAAGTATCGAATTCAAAAATAAATATGCAAATAGCATGGATCGACCGCGAATGCCGTATGAAGTTATGTAACACAGAGTACTTACATTTGTAAATAATTCACCCGGAGTACTTGTAATTACTCGCAAAAGATAGCTTTGGTTTGTGTATGTGTATGCATTTGTGAAGCTGTCTCAAATTGCAGTCATATACGGCTAACTTCCATCATCTGCTTTCACCACCTACCGAAATGAAATGAGGGGACCTGGAAGAGGAAAGGAGGGGGGTGGGAGGGGGAACGGAGGGGAGGAGAGGAAGAAAGCGGGAGTCACCAGCATATTTCACGAGTTTTGATGGGCAGCCAGCAACCGGCAGGTCGATAAACATGGACTGGAAGTTGTGGGAAATTTTCCAGAAAAATCATCCAGAAAAACAAATTTTCGGCGCCTTCAGTAGCTGCGGGCCACTGAAATATCCATTTTGCGGAATGTTTTTACGGTGGTTGACTTAACAATCGTGACCCACAATGTTATAGTTTAAAAAAAAGACCTCCAAAAATTTTTATGCCTCAATATTTCTATCACGTAAAACATCCTTTTCGCAATTTCTGTTTTTTTCACTCACCTCCTCCCCCCTTCCCCCCCACCTCCTCTCCTTTACGGCGATCCTCACAGCGCTTAGTTGAACGCTTCCCAATCTGCAGATTTACGCCGATCACGACATCGGTAGTGCTTCTATTTTGCTATTGGCTGAACATATTTTAACAATCGTTCACTTCTGAGGATCGTTTTTCATCGGTAAGCGTGCGATGATAAGGCTTGCTGCTCTATGCGTAATGCATGAGCACCCCATAGGTCTCAGCAACGGTAAAAGAATATGCGAAATACAACTCGCATTTAATATGAGTAATCGAACCGTTTATTTAATCGCAGTTATCTCTTTCGCCAAGGCTTGCCAACATCGATTTCGACCTCAAAGCAATTAATGACTTACTTGGCCATCGCTGTAATGTTTTACCAATGAAAGGACTAGGAAATGGATTTAAATTGTTTGCTAGCATGGACAGTGCTCGTGCTCACGAGGGTAGCCTCATCAACAAGACTGACGACACTCAAGAGGAGGAATTGAACGTGT